>CP125978.1:25729483-25824375 GCA_030063025.1 Avena longiglumis | reverse complement strand
GAGATTTACATGTTTTAGATTTATGACTAAAAACTCGTCTTTTTAGCAGTTTATGGCCATTTCATGAGTTATTGCCCACAGTTTTGGGGTTCCATGGCAATTTACATGTATGGGAGGTATGATCAAAAACTCGTCGTTTTGTGTTTTATCGCCGTTTTCACGAGCTATTGCCCAATGTTTTTGGGTTCCAGGGCGATTTACATGTTTCAGATTTATGACTAAAAACTCGTCTTTTTAGCGTTTTATGGCCATTCTCATGAGCTATTGCCCATAGTTTTGGGGTTCCAGGGCGATTTACATGTTTGAGAAGTAAGACAAAAAATTCGTCGTTTTGGCAGTTTATGGCCATTTTCACGAGCTATTGCCCACAGTTTTTGGGTTCCAGGGCGATTTACATGTTTCAGATTTATGACTAAAAACTCGTCATTTATGCGTTTTATGGACATTTCATGAGTTATTGCCCACAATTTTGGGGTTCCAAGGAGATTTGCATGTTTTAGATTTATGACTAAAAACTCGTCTTTTTAGCAGTTTATGGCCATTTCATGAGTTATTGCCCACAGTTTTGGGGTTCCATGGCAATTTACATGTATGGGAGGTATGATCAAAAACTCGTCGTTTTGTGTTTTATGGCCGTTTTCACGAGCTATTGCCCACAGTTTTTGGGTTCCAGGGCGATTTGCATGTTTCGGATTTATGACTAAAAACTCGTCTTTTTAGCGTTTTATGGACATTTCATGAGTTATTGCCCACAATTTTGGGGTTCCAGGGCGATTTACATTTTTTGACAGGTATGACCAAAAATTTATCTTTTTTTGCTTTTTATGGCCATTTTCATGAGCTATTGCCCATAGTTTTGGGTTTCTAGGGCGATTTACATGTTTGAGAAGTAAGACAAAAAATTCGTCGTTTTTGCAGTTTATGGCCGTTTTCATGAGGTATTTCCCACAGTTTTAGCTGCTAGGGTGATTTACATGTTTCAGAGTTATGAGCAAAAACTCATGGTTTTGCGTTTTATGGCCGTTTTAATGAGCTACTGCCCATAGTTTTGGGGTTCCAAGGAGATTTACATGTTTTAGATTTATGACTAAAAACTCGTCTTTTTAGCAGTTTATGGCCATTTCATGAGTTATTGCCCACAGTTTTAGGGGTTCCATGGCAATTTACATGTATGGGAGGTATGATCAAAAACTCATGATTTTGCGTTTTATGGCCATTTCATGAGTTATTGCCCACAGTTTTGGGGTTCCAGGGTGATTTACATGTTTCAGATTTATGACTAAAAACTCACCTTTTTAGCGTTTTATGGCCATTTCATGAGTTATTGCCCACAATTTTGGGGTTCCATGGCAATTTAAATGTATGGGAGGTATGATCAAAAACTCGTCGTTTTGTGTTTTATGGCCGTTTTCACGAGCTATTGCCCACAGTTTTTGGGTTCTAGGGCGATTTACATGTTTCAGATTTATGACTAAAAACTCGTCTTTTAAGCGTTTTATGGACATTTCATGAGTTATTGCCCACAATTTTGGGGTTCCAAGGCGATTTACATTTTTTGAGAGGTATGACCAAAAGGTCATCGTTTTTGCTATTTATGGCCATTTTTCATGAGCTATTGCCCATAGTTTTGGGGTTCGAGGGCGATTTACATGTTTGAGAAGTAAGACAAAAAATTCGTCGTTTTGGCAGTTTATGGCCGTTTTCATGCGGTATTTCCCACAGTTTTAGCTTCTAGGGTGATTTACATGTTTCAGAGTTATGAGCAAAAACTCATGGTTTTGCGTTTTGTGGCCTTTTTAATGAGCTACTGCCCATAGTTTTGGGGTTCCAAGGAGATTTACATGTTTTAGATTTATGACTAAAAACTCGTCTTTTTAGCATTTTATGGCCATTTCAAGAGTTATTGCCCACAGTTTTGGGGTTCCATGGAAATTTACATGTATGGGAGGTATGATCAAAAACTCGTCGTTTTGTGTTTTATGGCCGTTTTCACGAGCTATTGCCCACAGTTTTTGGGTTCCAGGGCGATTTGCCTGTTTCAGATTTATGACTAAAAACTCGTCTATTTAGCGTTTTATGGACATTTCATGAGTTATTGCCCACAATTTTGGGGTTCCAGGGCGATTTACATTTTTTGAGAGGTATGACCAAAAAGTCATCGCTTTTGCTTTTTATGGCCATTTTCATGAGCTATTGCCCATAGTTTTGGGGTTCCAGGGCTATTTACATGTTTGAGAAGTAAGACAAAAAAATCGTCGTTTTTGCAGTTTATGGCCGTTTTCATGAGGTATTGCCCACAGTTTTAGCTTCTAGGGTGATTCACATGTTTCAGAGTTATGAGCAAAAACTCATGGTTTTGCGTTTTATGGCCGTTTTAATGAGCTACTGCCCATAGTTTTGGGGTTCCAAGGAGATTTACATGTTTTAGATTTATGACTAAAAACTCGTCTTTTTAGCATTTTATGGCCATTTCATGAGTTATTGCCCACAGTTTTGGGGTTCCATGGCAATTTACATGTATGGGAGGTATGATCAAAAACTCGCCGTTTTGTGTTTTATGGTCGTTTTCACGAGCTATTGCCCACGCTTTTGGGTTCCGTGGCGATTTACATGTTTCAGATTTATGACTAAAACTGCCTTTTTAGCTGCTTTTATGGCCATTTCATGAGTTATTGCCCACAGTTTTGGAGTTCCATGGCAATTTACATGTATGGGAGGTATGACCAAAAGGTCATCGTTTTTGCTATTTATGGCCATTTTCATGAGCTATTGCCCATAGTTTTGGGGTTCCAGGGCGATTTACATGTTTGAGAAGTAAGACAAAAAATTCGTCGTTTTGGCAGTTTATGGCCGTTTTCATGAGGTATTTCCCAGAGTTTTAGCTTCTAAGGTGATTTTCATGTTTCAGAGTTATGAGCAAAAACTCATGGTTTTGCTTTTATGGCCATTTTCATGAGCTATTGCCCATAGTTTTGGGGTTCCAAGGAGATTTACATGTTTTAGATTTATGACTAAAAACTCGTCATTTTAGCATTTTATGGCCATTTCATGAGTTATTGCCCACGCTTTTGGGTTCCATGGCAATTTACATGTATGGGAGGTATGATCAAAACTCGCTTTGTGTTTTATGGCCGCTTTTCACGAGCTAGTGCCCATAGTTTTGGGGTTCCAAGGAGATTTACATGTTTTAGATTTATGACTAAAAACTCGTCTTTTTAGCATTTTATGGCCATTTCAAGAGTTATTGCCCACAGTTTTGGGGTTCCATGGAGATTTACATTTTTTGAGAGGTTTGACCAAAAGGTCATCGTTTTTGCTATTTATGGCCATTTTCATGAGCTATTGCCCATAGTTTTGGGGTTCGAGGGCGATTTACATGTTTGAGAAGTAAGACAAAAAAATTCGTCGTTTTGGTCGTTTATGGCCGTTTTCATGAGGTATTTCCCACAGTTTTAGCTTCTAGGGTGATTTACATGTTTCAGAGTTATGAGCAAAAACTCATGGTTTTGCGTTTTGTGGCCTTTTTAATGAGCTACTGCCCATAGTTTTGGGGTTCCAAGGAGATTTACATGTTTTAGATTTATGACTAAAACTCGTCTTTTTAGCATTTTATGGCCATTTCAAGAGTTATTGCCCACAGTTTTGGAGTTCCATGGCAATTTACATGTATGGGAGGTATGATCAAAAACTATTGCCCACAGTTTTTGGGTTCCAGGGCGATTTACATGTTTCAGATTTATGACTAAAAACTCGTCTTTTTAGCGTTTTATGGACATTTCATGAGTTATTGCCCACAATTTTGGGGTTCCAAGGCGATTTACATTTTTTGAGAGGTATGACCAAAAGGTCATCGTTTTTGCTATTTATGGCCATTTTTCATGAGCTATTGCCCATAGTTTTGGGGTTCGAGGGCGATTTACATGTTTGAGAAGTAAGACAAAAAATTCGTCGTTTTGGCAGTTTATGGCCGTTTTCATGAGGTATTTCCCACAGTTTTAGCTTCTAGGGTGATTTACATGTTTCAGAGTTATGAGCAAAAACTCATGGTTTTGCGTTTTATGGCCTTTTTAATGAGCTACTGCCCATAGTTTTGGGGTTCCAAGGAGATTTACATGTTTTAGATTTATGACTAAAAACTCGTCTATTTAGCATTTTATGGCCATTTCATGAGTTATTGCCCACAGTTTTGGAGTTCCATGGCAATTTACATGTATGGGAGGTATGATCAAAAACTCGTCGTTTTGTGTTTTATGGCCGTTTTCACGAGCTATTTCCCACAGTTTTTGGGTTCCAGGGCGATTTACATCTTTCAGATTTATGACTAAAAACTCGTCTTTTAAGTGTTTTATGGACATTTTATGAGTTATTGCCCACAATTTTGGGGTTCCAGGGCGATTTACATTTTTGAGAGGTATGACCAAAAGGTCATCGTTTTTGCTATTTATGGCCATTTTCATGAGCTATTGCCCATAGTTTTGGGGTTCGAGGGCGATTTACATGTTTGAGAAGTAAGACAAAAAATTCGTCGTTTTGGCAGTTTATGGCCGTTTTCATGAGGCATTTCCCACAGTTTTAGCTTCTAGGGTGATTTACATGTTTCAGAGTTATGAGCAAAAACTCATGGTTTTGCGTTTTATGGCCTTTTTAATGAGCTACTGCCCATAGTTTTGGGGTTCCAAGGAGATTTACATGTTTTAGATTTATGACTAAAAACTCGTCTTTTTAGCATTTTATGGCCATTTCAAGAGTTATTGCCCACAGTTTTGGGGTTCCATGGCAATTTACATGTATGGGAGGTATGATCAAAAACTCGTCGTTTTGTGTTTTATGGTCATTTTCACGAGCTTTTGCCCACAGTTTTTGGGTTCCAGGGCGATTTACATGTTTCAGATTTATGATTAAAACTCGTCTTTTTAGTGTTTTATGGACATTTCATGAGTTATTGCCCACAATTTTGGGGTTCCAAGGCGATTTACATTTTTTGAGAGGTATGACCAAAAGGTCATCGTTTTTGCTATTTATGGCCATTTTCATGAGCTATTGCCCATAGTTTTGGGGTTCGAGGGCGATTTACATGTTTGAGAAGTAAGACAAAAAATTCGTCGTTTTGGCAGTTTATGGCCGTTTTCATGAGGTATTTCCCACAGTTTTAGCTTCTAGGGTGATTTACATGTTTCAGAGTTATGAGCAAAAACTCATGGTTTTGCGTTTTGTGGCCTTTTTAATGAGCTACTGCCCATAGTTTTGGGGTTCCAAGGAGATTTACATGTTTTAGATTTATGACTAAAACTCGTCTTTTTAGCATTTTATGGCCATTTCAAGAGTTATTGCCCACAGTTTTGGAGTTCCATGGCAATTTACATGTATGGGAGGTATGATCAAAAACTCGTCGTTTTGTGTTTTATGGCCGTTTTCACGAGCTATTGCCCACAGTTTTTGGGTTCCAGGGCGATTTACATGTTTTAGATTTATGACTAAAAACTCGTCTTTTTAGCGTTTTATGGACATTTCATGAGTTATTGCCCACAATTTTGGGGTTCCTGGGCGATTTACATTTTTTGACAGGTATGACCAAAAATTTATCTTTTTTTGCTTTTTATGGCCATTTTCATGAGCTATTGCCCATAGTTTTGGGTTTCTAGGGCGATTTACATGTTTGAGAAGTAAGACAAAAAATTCGTCGTTTTTGCAGTTTATGGCCGTTTTCGTGAGGGATTTCCCAGCTTTTAGCTTCTAGGGTGATTTACATGTTTCAGAGTTATGAGCAAAAACTCATGGTTTTATGCTTTATGGCCTTTTTAATGAGCTACCGCCCATAGTTTTGGGGTTCCAAGGAGATTTACATGTTTTAGATTTATGACTAAAACTCGCCTTTTTAGCATTTTATGGCCATTTCATGAGTTATTGCCCACGCTTTTGGGGTTCCATGGCAATTTACATGTATGGGAGGTATGATCAAAAACTCGCTGCTTTGTTTTATGGCTTTTCACGAGCTATTGCCCACAGCTTTTGGGTTCCGTGGCGATTTACATGTTTCAGATTTATGACTAAAACTCGCTTTTTAGCTGCTTTTATGGACATTTCATGAGTTATTGCCCACAATTTTGGGGTTCCAAGGCGATTTACATTTTTGAGAGGTATGACCAAAAGGTCATCGTTTTTGCTATTTATGGCCATTTTCATGAGCTATTGCCCATAGTTTTGGAGTTCGAGGGCGATTTACATGTTTGAGAAGTAAGACAAAAATTCATTGCTTTGGCGCTTTATGGCGCTTTCATGAGGTATTTCCACGCTTTTAGCTTCTAGGGTGATTTACATGTTTCAGAGTTATGGGCAAAAACTCATGGTTTTGCGTTTTATGGCCGTTTTAATGAGCTACTGCCCATAGTTTTGGGGTTCCAAGGAGATTTACATGTTTTAGATTTATGACTAAAAACTCGTCTTTTTAGCATTTTATGGCCATTTCATGAGTTATTGCCCACAGTTTTGGGGTTCCATGTGAATTTACATGTATGGGAGGTATGACTAAAAACTCGTCTTTTTAGCATTTTATGGCCATTTCATGAGTTATTGCCCACAGTTTTTGGATTCCAGGGCGATTTACATATTTCAGATTTATGACTAAAAACTCGTCTTTTTAGCGTTTTATGGACATTTCATGAGTTATTGCCCACAATGTTGGGGTTCCAGGGCGATTTACATTTCTTGAGAGGTATGACCAAAAAGTCATCGTTCTATCTATTTATGGCCATTTTCATGAGCTATTGCCCATAGTTTTGGGGTTCCAGGGCGATTTACATGTTTGAGAAGTAAGACAAAAATTGGCTGCTTTGGCAGTTTATGGCCGTTTTCATGAGGTATTTCCCACAGTTTTAGCTTCTAGGGTGATTTACATGTTTCAGAGTTATGAGCAAAAACTCATGGTTTTGCGTTTGATGGCCTTTTTAATGAGCTACTGCCCATAGTTTTGGGGTTCCAAGGAGATTTACATGTTTTAGATTTATGACTAAAAACTTGCTATTTAGCATTTTATGGCCATTTCATGAGTTATTGCCCACAGTTTTGGAGTTCCATGGAAATTTACATGTATGGGAGGTATGATCAAAAACTCGTCGTTTTGTGTTTTATGGCCGTTTTCACGAGCTATTGCCCACAGTTTTTGGGTTCCAGGGCGATTTACATGTTTCAGATTTATGACTAAAAACTCGTCTTTTTAGCGTTTTATGGACATTTCATGAGTTATTGCCCACAATTTTGGGGTTCCAAGGCGATTTACATTTTTTGAGAGGTATGACCAAAAGGTCATCGTTTTTGCTATTTATGGCCATTTTTCATGAGCTATTGCCCATAGTTTTGGGGTTCGAGGGCGATTTACATGTTTGAGAAGTAAGACAAAAAATTCGTCGTTTTGGCAGTTTATGGCCGTTTTCATGCGGTATTTCCCACAGTTTTAGCTTCTAGGGTGATTTACATGTTTCAGAGTTATGAGCAAAAACTCATGGTTTTACGTTTTATGGCCTTTTTAATGAGCTACTGCCCATAGTTTTGGGGTTCCAAGGAGATTTACATGTTTTAGATTTATGACTAAAAACTCGTCTATTTAGCATTTTATGGCCATTTCATGAGTTATTGCCCACAGTTTTGGAGTTCCATGGCAATTTACATGTATAGGAGGTATGATCAAAAACTCGTCGTTTTGTGTTTTATGGCCGTTTTCCCGAGCTATTGCCCACAGTTTTTGGGTTCCAGGGCGATTTACATGTTTCAGATTTATGACTAAAAACTCGTCTTTTTAGCGTTTTATGGACATTTCATGAGTTATTGCCCACAATTTTGGGGTTCCAAGGCGATTTACATTTTTTGAGAGGTATGACCAAAAGGTCATCGTTTTTGCTATTTATGGCCATTTTCATGAGCTATTGCCCATAGTTTTGGGGTTCGAGGGCGATTTACATGTTTGAGAAGTAAGACAAAAAATTCGTCGTTTTGGCAGTTTATGGCCGTTTTCATGAGGTATTTCCCACAGTTTTAGCTTCTAGGGTGATTTACATGTTTCAGAGTTATGAGCAAAAACTCATGGTTTTGCGTTTTGTGGCCTTTTTAATGAGCTACTGCCCATAGTTTTGGGGTTCCAAGGAGATTTACATGTTTTAGATTTATGACTAAAACTCGTCTTTTTAGCATTTTATGGCCATTTCAAGAGTTATTGCCCACAGTTTTGGAGTTCCATGGCAATTTACATGTATGGGAGGTATGATCAAAAACTCGCTGCTTTGTGTTTTATGGCCGTTTTCACGAGCTTTTGCCCACAGTTTTTGGGTTCCAGGGCGATTTACATGTTTCAGATTTATGACTAAAAACTCGTCTTTTTAGCGTTTTATGGACATTTCATGAGTTATTGCCCACAATTTTGGGGTTCCAAGGCGATTTACATTTTGAGAGGTATGACCAAAAGGTCATCGTTTTTGGTATTTATGGCCATTTTCATGAGCTATTGCCCATAGTTTTGGGGTTCGAGGGCGATTTACATGTTTGAGAAGTAAGACAAAAAATTCGTCGTTTTGGCAGTTTATGGCCGTTTTCATGAGGTATTTCCCACAGTTTTAGCTTCTAGGGTGATTTACATGTTTCAGAGTTATGAGCAAAAACTCATGGTTTTGCGTTTTATGGCCTTTTTAATGAGCTACTGCCCATAGTTTTGGGGTTCCAAGGAGATTTACATGTTTTAGATTTATGACTAAAAACTCGTCTTTTTAGCATTTTATGGCCATTTTAAGAGTTATTGCCCACAGTTTTGGGGTTCCATGGAAATTTATATGTATGGTAGGTATGATCAAAAACTCGTCGTTTTGTGTTTTATGGCCGTTTTCACGAGCTTTTTCCCACAGTTTTTGGGTTCCAGGGCGATTTACATGTTTCAGATTTATGACTAAAAACTCGTCTTTTTAGCGTTTTATGGACATTTCATGAGTTATTGCCCACAATTTTGGGGTTCCAAGGCGATTTACATTTTTTGAGAGGTATGACCAAAAGGTCATCGTTTTTGCTATTTATGGCCATTTTCATGACCGCCCATAGTTTTGGGGTTCGAGGGCGATTTACATGTTTGAGAAGTAAGACAAAAAATTCATTGTTTTGGCAGTTTATGGCCGTTTTCATGAGGTATTTCCCACAATTTTAGCTTCTAGGGTGATTTACATGTTTCAGAGTTATGAACAAAAACTCATGGTTTTGCGTTTTATGGCCGTTTAAATGAGCTACTGCCCATAGTTTTGGGGTTCCAAGGAGATTTACATGTTTTAGATTTATGACTAAAAACTCGTCTTTTTAGCATTTTATGGCCATTTCAAGAGTTATTGCCCACAGTTTTGGGGTTCCATGGCAATTTACATGTATGGGAGGTATGATCAAAAACTCGTCGTTTTGTGTTTTATGGCCGTTTTCACGAGCTTTTGCCCACAGTTTTTGGGTTCCAGGGCGATTTACATGTTTCAGATTTATGACTAAAAACTCGTCTTTTTAGAGTTTTATGGACATTTCATGAGTTATTGCCCACAATTTTGCGGTTCCAAGGCGATTTACATTTTTTGACAGGTATGACCAAAAAGTCATCATTTTTGCTTTTTATGGCCATTTTCATGAGCTATTGCCCATAGTTTTGGGGTTCGAGGGCGATTTACATGTTTGAGAAGTAAGACAAAAAATTCATCGTTTTGGCAGTTTATGGCCGTTTTCATGAGGTATTTCCCACAGTTTTAGCTTCTAGGGTGATTTACATGTTTCAGAGTTATGAGCAAAAACTCATGGTTTTGCGTTTTATGGCCTTTTTAATGAGCTACTGCCCACAATTTTGGGGTTCTAAGGCGATTTACATTTTTTGAGAGGTATGACCAAAAGGTCATCGTTTTTGCTATTTATGGCCATTTTTATGAGCTATTGCCCATAGTTTTGGGGTTCGAGGGCGATTTACATGTATGGGAGGTATGATCAAAAACTCGTCGCTTTGTGTTTTATGGCTTTTCACGAGCTATTGCCCACAGCTTTTGGGTTCCAGGTATGATTTACATGTTTCAGATTTATGACTAAAAACTGCCTTTTTAGCTGCTTTTATGGACATTTCATGAGTTATTGCCCACAATTTTGGGGTTCCAAGGCGATTTACATTTTTGAGAGGTATGACCAAAAGGTCATCGCTTTTTGCTATTTTCATGAGCTATTGCCCATAGTTTTGGGGTTCGAGCGATTTACATGTTTGAGAAGTAAGAGAAAAATTCATCGTTTTGGCAGTTTATGGCCGTTTTCATGAGGTATTTCCCACAGTTTTAGCTTCTAGGGTGATTTACATGTTTCAGAGTTATGAGCAAAAACTCATGGTTTTACGTTTTATGGCCTTTTTAATGAGCTACTGCCCATAGTTTTGGGGTTCCAAGGAGATTTACATGTTTTAGATTTATGACTAAAAACTCGTCTATTTAGCATTTTATGGCCATTTCATGAGTTATTGCCCACAGTTTTGGAGTTCCATGGAAATTTACATGTATAGGAGGTATGATCAAAAACTCGTCGTTTTGTGTTTTATGGCCGTTTTCCCGAGCTATTGCCCACAGTTTTTGGGTTCCAGTTCGATTTACATGTTTCAGATTTATGACTAAAAACTCGTCTTTTTAGCCTTTTATGGACATTTCATGAGTTATTGCCCACAATTTTGCGGTTCCAAGGCGATTTACATTTTTTGAGAGGTATGACCAAAAGGTCATCGTTTTTGCTATTTATGGCCATTTTCATGAGCTATTGCCCATAGTTTTGGGGTTCGAGGGCGATTTACATGTTTGAGAAGTAAGACAAAAAATTCATCGTTTTGCAGCTTATGGCCGTTTTCATGAGGTATTTCCCACAGTTTTAGCTTCTAGGGTGATTTACATGTTTCAGATTTATGACTAAAAACTCGTCTTTTTAGCAGTTTATGGCCGTTTTAATGAGCTACTGCCCATAGTTTTGGGGTTCCAAGGAGATTTACATGTTTTAGATTTATGACTAAAAACTCGTCTTTTTAGCAGTTTATGGCCATTTCATGAGTTATTGCCCACAGTTTTGGGGTTCGATGACAATGTTCATGTATGGAGGTATGATCAAAAACTCGCTGCTTTTTGTTTTATGGCCGCTTTTCATGAGCTATTGCCCACGCTTTTGGGTTCCAGGCGATTTACATGTTTCAGATTTATGACTAAAAACTCGCCTTTTAGCTTTTATGGACATTTCATGAGTTATTTGCCCACAATTTCGGGGTTCCAGGGCGATTTACATTTTTGAGAGGTATGACCAAAAGGTCATCGTTTTTGCTATTTATGGCCATTTTCATGAGCTATTGCCCATAGTTTTGGGGTTCGAGGAAATTTACATGTTTGAGAAGTAAGAAAAAATTCATCTTTTAGCATTTTATGGCCGTTTCATGAGGTATTGCCCATAGTTTTGGGGTTCTAGGTGACAATTTACATGTTTGAGAGTTATGACCAAAACTCATGGTTTTCAGTTTATGGCCTTTTTAATGAGCTATCGCCCATAGTTTTGGGGTTCCAAGGAGATTTACATGTTTTAGATTTATGACTAAAAGTCATCATTTAGCATTTTATGGCCATTTCATGAGTTATTGCCCACAGTTTTGGGGTTCTAGGGCGATTAACATGTTTCAGAGGTATGACCAAAAACTCGTCGTTTTTTGTATTTAATCACCGTTTTCATGAGTTATTGCCCACAGTTTTGGGTTCTAGGGGGATTTACATGTTTTAGAGTTATGACCAAAAACTGGTAGTTTTGCATTTTATGGCCGTTTTAATGAGTTATTGCCCATAGTTTTGGGGTTATAGGGCGATTTACATTTTTTGAGATGTACGACCAAAAAGTGGTATTTTCTTTGTTTTATGGACCTTTTAATGAGCTATTGCCCACAAATTTGGTGTTCCAGGGAGATTTACATGACTCAGAGGTATGACGAAAAACTCATTGTTTTTGCATTTGATGGCTGTTTTCATGAGGTATTGCCCATTTTTTGGGGTTCTAGGGCGATTTACATGTGTTAGAGTTATGACCAAAAACTCGTCATTTTACGTTTGATGGCCGTTTTAATTAGATATTGCCCGTAGTTTTGGGGTTCTAGGGCGATTTACATGTGTTAGAGTTATGAGCAAAAACTCGTCGTTTTACGTTTTATGGCCGTTTTAATGAGATATTGCCCGTAGTTTTGGGGTTTTAGGGCGATTTACATTTTTGAGATGTACGACCAACAAGTCTTCTTTTTTGGGTTTTATGGACGTTTTAATGAGCTATTGCCCATTTTTTGGGAGTTCTAGGGTGATTTACCTGGTTTACAGTTATGAAAAAATTCGTCCTTTTAGCATTTTATGGCCATTTTCTTGAGTTATTGCCCATAGTTTTGGGGTTCCAGGGCGAGTTACATGTTTGAGAGGTATGAACATAAAGTCGTCGTTCTTGCGATTTATGGCTGTTTTCATGAGCTATTGCCCATAGTTTTAGGGTTCCAGGGCGATATACAAGTTTGAGAGGTATGACCAAAAACTCGTCGTTTTTCTATTTTATGACCGTTTTCATGAGTTATTGCCCACAGTTTTGGGTTCCAGGGCGATTTACATGTTTTAGAGTTATGACCAAAAACTCGTCGTTTTGCGTTTTATGGCCGCTTTAATGAGTTATTTCCCATTGTTTTGGGGTTCTAGGGCGATTTACATTTTTGAGATGTACGACCAAAAAGTGGTCTATTCTGTGTTTTATGGACCTTTTAATAAGCTATTGCCCATAGTTTTCATGAACTATTGCCCATTTTTTGGGGTTCTAGGGCGATTTACATGGTTTAGAGTTATGAAAAAATTCGTCCTTTTAGCATTTTATGGCCGTTTTCATGAGTTATTGCCCATTGTTTTAGGGTTCCAGGGCGATTTACATGTTTGAGAGGTATGTCCAAAAAGTCATCGTTTTTGCATTTTATGGCCGTTCTCATGAGTTATTGCCCATTGTTTTAGGGTTCCAGGGCGATTTACATGTTTGAGAGGTATGTCCAAAAAGTCATCGTTTTTGCATTTTATGGCCGTTCTCATGAGTTATTGCCCACAGTTTTGGCTTCTAGGGAAATTTATATGGTTGAGTTATGAAAAAAATTCGTCTTTTTAGCATTTTATGGCCGTTTTCATGAGTTATTGCCCATAGTTTTGGGGTTCGAGGGCGATTTACATGTTTGAGTGGTATGACCAAAAACTCATCGTTCTTGCGTTTTATAGAAGTTTTCATGATCTATTGCCCACAGTTTGAGTTTCCAGGGCAATTTACAAGTTTTAGAGGTATTCCCAAAAAGTCATCGTTTTTTCCTTTTATGGCTGTTTACATGAGCTATTGCCCATAGTTTTAGGGTTCCAGGGAGATATACATGTTTGAGAGGTAGGACCAAAAACTCGTCGTTTTTGCATTTTATTGCCGTTTTCATGAGTTATTTCCCACAATATTGGGATACAGGGCGATTTACATGTTTTAGAGTTATGCCCAAAAACTCGTCGTTTTGCGTTTTATGACAGTTTTAATGTGCTATTGCCCTTAGTTTGGGGTTCTAGGGCGATTTACATTTTTGAGACGTACGACTATAATGTTGTCTTTTTCCGTTTTATGGCCCTTTTAATGAGCTATTGCCCACAATTTTGGAGTTCCAGGGAGATTTACATGACTCAGAGGTATGACTAAAAACTCATCGTTTTTGCATTTTATGGCCGCTTTCATGAGTTATTGCCCATTTTTTGAGGTTCTAGGGCGATTTACATGGTTTAGAGTTATGATTTTTTTTGTCCTTTTAGCATTTTATGGTGCCCATAGTTTTGGCGTTCCAGGGCGATTTACATGTTTGAGAGGTATGATCAAAAAGTCATCGTTCTTGCGTTTTATAGAATTTTTCTGAGCTATTGCCTACATTTTGAGGTTCCAGGGCAATTTACATGTTTTAGAGGTATTCCCAAAAAGTAATCATTTTTTCCTTTTATGGCCATTTTCATTAGCTATTGGCCATAGATTTAGGGTTCCAGGGCGATATACATGTTTGCGAGGTATGACCAAAAACTCGTCGTTTTTATATTTTACGGTCGTTTTCATTAGTTATTGCCCACAGGTTTGGGTTCTAGGGCGATTTACATGTTTTAGAGTTATGACCAAAAACTCGTCGTTTTGCGTTTTATGGCCGTTTTAATGAGTTATTGCCCATAGATTTGGGGTTCAAAGGCGATTTACATTTTTGAGATGTACGACAAAAAAGTGGTCTTTTCTATGTTTTATGGCCCTTTTAATGAGCTAATGCCCACAATTTTGGGGTTCTAAGAAGATTTACATGACTCAGAGATATGACTAAAAACTCATCGTTTTTGCATTTTTTGGCCGTTTTCATGAGGTATTGCCCATTTTTTGGGGTTCTAGGGCGATTTACATGGTTTTGAGTTATGAAAAAAAATCGTCCTTTTAGCATTTTATGGCCGTTTTCATGAGTTATTGCCCATAGTTTTGGGGTTCCAGGGCGATTTACATGTTTGAGAGGTATGACCAAAAAGTCGTCGTTCTTGCGATTTATGGCCGTTTTCATGAGATATTTTCCACAATTTGGGATTCCAGGGTGATTTACGTGTTTGAGAGGTATGCCCAAAAAGTAATCGTTTTGGCATTTTATGGCCGTTCTCATGAGTTATTGCCCATAGTTTTGGCTTCTAGGGCAATTTACATGGTTTAGAGTTATGAAAAAAATTCATCTTTTTAGCATTTTATGGCCGTTTTCATGAGCTATTGCCCATAGTTTTGGGGTTCAAGGACGATTTACATGTTTAAGAGGTATGACCAAAAAGTCGTCGTTCTTGCGTTTTATAGAAGTTTTCATGAGCTATTGCCCACAGTTTTAGATTCCAGGGCAATTACATGTTTTAGAGGTATTCCCAAAAAGTCATCGTTTTTTCCTTTTATGGCCATTTTCATGAGCTATTGCCCATAGTTTTAGGGTTCCAGGGCGATATACAAGTTTGAGAGGTATGACCAAAAAAATCGTCGTTTTTTGTATTCTATCACCGTTTTCATGAGTTATTGCTCACAGTTTTGGGTTCTAGGGCGATTTACATGTTTTAGAGTTATGACCAAAAACTCGTAGTTTTCCATTTTATGGCCGTTTTAATGAGTTATTGCCCATAGTTTTTGGGTTATTGGGCGATTTACATTTTTGAGATGTACGACAAAAAGTGGTATTTTCTTTGTTTTATGGACCTTTTAATGAGCTATTGCCCACAATTTTGGTGTTCCAGGGAAATTTACATGACTCAGAGGTATGACGAAAAACTCATTGTTTTTGCATTTGATGGCCGTTTTCATGAGGTATTGCCCATTTTTTGGGGTTCTAGGGCGGTTTAGAGTGATGAAAAAAGTCGTCCTTTTAGCATTTTATGGGCATTTTCTTGAGTAATGGCCCATAGTTTTGGGGTTCCAGGGCGATTTACATGTTAGAGAGGTATGACCATAAAGTCGTCGTTCTTGCGATTTATGGCCGTTTTCATGAGCTATTGCCCATAGTTTTAGGGTTCCAGGGCGATATACAAGTTTGAGAGGTATGACCAAAAACTCGTCTTTTTTGTTTTTTATGACCGTTTTCATGAGTTATTGCCCATAGTTTTGGGTTCCAGGGCGATTTAGACGTTTTAGAGTGATGACCAAAAACTCGTCGTTTTGCGTTTTATGGCCGCTTTAATGAGTTATTGCCCATTTTTTTCGGGTTCTAGGGAGATTTACATTTTTGAGATGTACGACAAAAAAGTGGTCTTTTCTGTGTTTTATGGACCTTTTTATGAGCTATTTCCCACAATTTTGGGGTTCGAAAGAGATTTACATGACTTAGAGGTATGACTAAATACTCATCGTTTTTGCATTTGATGGCCATTTTCATGAGGTATTGCCCATTTTTTGGGGTTCTAAGGCGATTTACATGGTTTAGAGTTATGAAAAAATTCGTCCTTTTAGCATTTTATGGCCGTTTTCATGAGTTATTGCCCATAGTTTTAGGGTTCCAGGGCGATTTACATGTTTGAGTGGTATGACCAAAAAGTGGTCGTTCTTGCGATTTATGGCAGTTTTCATGAGATATTGTCCACAGTTTGGGATTCCATGGTGATTTACATGTTTGAGAGGTATGTCCAAAAAGTCATCGTTTTAGCATTTTATGGCCGTTCTCATGAGTTATTGCCCATAGTTTTGGCTTCTAGGGAAATTTACATGGTTTAGAGTTATGAAAAAAATTCATCTTTTTAGCATTTTATGGCCGTTTTCATGAGTTAATGCCCACAGTTTTGGGTTCTAGGGCGATTTACATGTTTTAGAGTTATGACCAAAAACTCGTAGTTTTGCATTTTATGGCCGCTTAATGAGTTATTTCCCATAGTTTTAGGGTTCTAGGGAGATTTACATTTTTCAGATGTAAGACCAAAAAGTTGTCTTTTCTGTGTTTTATGGACCTTTTAATGAGCTATTGCCCACAATTTTGGGGTTCCAGGGAGATTTACTTGACTCAGAGGTATGAGTCAAAACTCATCGATTTTGCATTTGATGGCCGTTTTCATGAGGTATTGCCCATTTTTTTTGGGTTCTAGGGCGATTTACATGGTTCAGAGTTATGAAAAAATTCGTCATTTTAGCATTTTATGGCCTTTTTCATGAGTTATTGACCATAGTTTTGGGGTTCCTGGGCGATTTACATGTTTGAGAGCTATGACCATAAAGTCGTCGTTCTTGCGCCATTTTCATGAGCAATTGTCCACAGTTTGGGATTCCAGGGTGATTTACATGTTTGAGAGGTATGTCCAAAAAGTCATCGTTTTTGCATTTTATGGCCGTTTTCTTGAGTTATTGTCCATAGTTTTGGCTTCTAAGGTGATTTACATGGTTTATTGTTATGAAAAAATTCGTCTTTTTAGCATTTTATGTCCGTTTTCATGAGCTATTGCCCATAGTTTTGGGGTTCCAGGGAGATTTACATGTTTGAGAGGTATGGCCAAAAAGTCATCGTTCTTGCGTTTTATAGAAGTTCTTATGAGCTGTTGCCGACAGTTTGAGGTTCCAGGGCAATTTAGATGTTTTAGAGGTATTCCCAACAAGTCATCGTTTTTTCCTTTAATGGACGTTTTCATGAGCTATTGCCCATAGTTTTAGGGTTCCAGGGCGATATACAAGTTTGAGAGGTATGACAAAAAACTCGTCGTTTTTGCATTTTATTGCCATTTTCATGAGTTATTGCCCACAGTTTTGGGTTCTAGGGCGATTTACATGTTTTAGAGTTATGACCAAAAACTCGTCGTTTTGCGTTTTATGGCCGTTTTAATGAGTTATTGCCCATAGTTTTAGGGTTCTATGGCGTTTTACGTTTTTGAGATGTACGACCAAAAAGTGGTCTTTTCTGTGTTTTATGGACCTTTTAATGAGCTATTGCCCACAATTTTGGGGTTCCAAGGAGATATACATGACTCAGAAGTATGACTAAAAACTCATCATTTTTGCATTTTATGGCCGTTTTCATGAGGTATTGCCCATTTTTTGGGGTTCTAGGGCGATTTACATGGTTTTGAGTTATGAAAAAAACGTCTTTTTAGCATTTTATGGCCGTTTTCATGAGCTATTGCCCATAGTTTTGGGGTTCCAGGGCGATTTACATGTTTGAGAGGTATGACCAAAAAGTCATCGTTCTTGCGATTTATAGAAGGTTTCATGAGCTATTGCCCACAGTTTGAGGTTCCAGGGCAATTTACATGTTTTAGAGGTATTCCCGAAAAGTCATCGTTTTTTCCTTTTATGGCCATTTTCATGAGCTATTGCCCACAGTTTGAGGTTCCAGGGCAATTTACATGTTTTAGAGGTATGACCAAAAACTCGTCGTTTTTGTATTTTATGACCGTTTTCATGAGTTATTGCCCACAGTTTTGGGTTCTAGCGCGATTTACATGGTTTAGAGTTATGACTAAAAACTCGTCGTTTTGCGTTTTATGGCCGCTTTCATGAGATAGTGTCCACAATTTGGGATTCCAGGGTGATTTACATGTTTGAGAGGTATGCCCAAAAAGTCATCGTTTTGGCATTTTATGGCCGTTCTCATGAGTTATTAACCATAGTTTCGGCTTCTAGGGAAATTTACATGGTTTAGAGTTATGAAAAAAATTCATCTTTTTAGCATTTTATGGCCGTTTTCAGGACCTATTGCCCATAGTTTTGGGGTTCAAGGACAATTTACATGTTTGAGAGGTATGACCACAAAGTCGTTGTTCTTGCGTTTTATAGAAGTTTTCATGAGCTATTGCCCACAGTTTTAGATTCCAGGACAATTTACATGTTTTAGAGGTATTCCCAAAAAGTCATCGTTTTTTCCTCTTATGGCCATTTTCATGAGCTATTTCCCATAGTTTTAGGGTTCCAGGGCGATATACAAGTTTGAGAGGTATGACCAAAAACTCGTCGTTTTTTGTATTTAATCACCGTTTTCATGAGTTATTGCCCACAGTTTTGGGTTCTAGGGGGATTTACATGTTTTAGAGTTATGACCAAAAACTGGTAGTTTTGCATTTTATGGCCGTTTTAATGAGTTATTGCCCATAGTTTTGGGGTTATAGGGCGATTTACATTTTTTGAGATGTACGACCAAAAAGTGGTATTTTCTTTGTTTTATGGACCTTTTAATGAGCTATTGCCCACAAATTTGGTGTTCCAGGGAGATTTACATGACTCAGAGGTATGACGAAAAACTCATTGTTTTTGCATTTGATGGCTGTTTTCATGAGGTATTGCCCATTTTTTGGGGTTCTAGGGCGGTTTAGAGTTATGAAAAAATTCGTCCTTTTAGCATTTTATGGCCATTTTCTTGAGTTATTGCCCATAGTTTTGCGGTTCCAGGGCGAGATACATGTTTGAGAGGTATGAACATAAAGTCGTCGTTCTTGCGATTTATGGCCGTTTTCATGAGCTATTGCCCATAGTTTTAGGGTTCCAGGGCCATATACAATTTTGAGAGGTATGACCAAAAACTCGTCGTTTTTCTATTGTATGACCGTTTTCATGAGTTATTGCCCACAATTTTGGGTTCCAGGGCGATTTACATGTTTTAGAGTTATGACAAAAAACTCGTCGTGTTGCGTTTTATGGCCGCTTTAATGAGTTATTGCCCATTGTTTTGGGGTTCTAGGGCGATTTACATTTTCAAGATGTACGACCAAAAAGTGGTATATTCCGTGTTTTATGGACCTTTTAATGAGCTATTGCCCACAATTTTGGGGTTCCATGGAGTTTTACATGACTCAGAGGTATGTCTAAAATCTCATCGTTTTTGCATTTGATGGCCATTTTCATGAGGTATTTCCCATTTTTTGTGGTTCTAGGGCGATTTACATGGTTTAGAGTTATGAAAAAATTCGTCCTTTCAGCATTTTATGGCCGTTTTCATGAGTTATTGCCCATAGTTTTAGGGTTCCAGGGCGATTTACATGTTTGAGAGGTATGACCAAAAAGTCGTCGTTCTTGCGATTTATGGCCGTTTTCATGAGATATTGTCCACAGTTTGGGATTCCAGTGTGATTTACATGTTTGAGAGGTATGTCCAAAAAGTCATCGTTTTTGCATTTTATGGCCGTTCTCATGAGTTATTGCCCATAGTTTTGGCTTCTAGGGAAATTTACATGGTTTAGAGTTATGAAAAAAATTCGTCTTTTTAGCATTTTATTACCGTTTTCATGAGTTATTGCCCATAGTATTTGGGGTTCGAGGGCGATTTACATGTTTGAGAGGTATGACCAAAAAGTCATCGTTCTTGCGTTTTATAGAAGTTTTCATGAGCTGTTGCCCATAGTTTGAGGTTCCAGGGCAATTTACATGTTTTAGAGGTATTCCCAAAAAGTCATTGTCTTTTCCTTTTATGGCCATTTTCATGAGCTATTGCCCATTGTTTTAGGGTTCCAGGGCGATATACAAGTTTGAGTGGTATGACAAAAAACTCCTTGTTTTTGTATTTTATGACCGTTTTCATGAGTTATTGCCCACAGTTTTGAGTTCTTAGGCGATTTACATGTTTTAGAGTTATCACCAAAAACTCGTCGTTTTGCGTTTTATGGCCGCTTTAATGAGTTATTGCCCATATTTTTGGGGTTCTAGGGAGATTTACATTTTTTAGATGTACGACCAAAAAGTTGTCTTTTCTGTGTTTTATGGACCTTTTAATGAGCTATTGCCCACAATTCTGGGGTTCCAAGGAGATTTACATGACTCAGAAGTATGACTAAAAACTCATCATTTTTGCATTTTATGGCCGTTTTCATGAGGTATTGCCCATTTTTTTGGGTTCTAGGGCGATTTACATGGTTTTGAGTTATGAAAAAAATTCGTCCTTTTAGCATTTTATGGCCATTTTCATGAGTTATTGACCATAGTTTTGGGGTTCCAGGGCGATTTACATGTTTGAGACGTATGGCCATAAAGTCGTCGTTCTTGCGATTTCTGGCCGTTTTCATGAGCTATTGTCCACTATTTGGGATTTCAGGGTGATTTACATGTTTGAGAGGTATGTCCAAAAAGTCATCGTTTTTGCATTTTATGGCCGTTTTCTTGAGTTATTGTCCATAGTTTTGGCCTCTACGGTGATTTACATGGTTTAGTGTTATGAAAAAAATTCGTCTTTTTAGCATTTTATGTCCGTTTTCATGAGCTATTGCCCATAGTTTTAGGGTTCCAGGGAGATTTACATGTTTGAGAGGTATGACCAAAAAGTCGTCGTTCTTGCAGTTTCTAGAAGTTTTTATGAGCTATTGCCCACACTTTGAAGTTCCAGAGCAATTTAAATGTTTTAGAGGTATTCCCAAAAAGTCATCGTTTTTGCCTTTTATGGCCGTTTTCATGAGCTATTGCCCATAGTTTTAGGGTTCCAGGGCGATATACAAGTTTGAGAGGTATGACCAAAAACTCGTCGTTTTTGCATTTTATTGCCATTTTCATGAGTTATTGCCCACAGTTTTGGGTTCTAGGGCGACTTACATGTTTTAGAGTTATGACCAAAAACTCATCGTTTTGCGTTTTATGGCCGTTTTAATGAGTTATTCCCATTGTTTTAGGGTTCTAAGGCGATTTACGTTTTTGAGATGTACGACCAAAAAGTGGTCTTTTCTGTGTTTTATGGACCTTTTAATGAGCTATTGCCCACAATTTTGGGGTTCCAAGGAGATTTACATGACTCAGAAGTATGACTAAAAACTCATCGTTTTTGCATTTTATGGCCGTTTACATGAGATATTGCCCATTTTTTGGGGTTCTAGGGCGATTTACATGGTTTTTAGTTATGAAAAAAAATCGACTTTTTAGCATTTTATGGCCGTTTTCATGAGCTATTGCCCATAGTTTTGGGGTTCCAAGGCGATTTACATGTTTGGGAGGTATGACCAAAAAGTCACCGTTCCTGCGATTTATAGAAGGTTTCATGAGCTATTGCCCACAGTTTGAGGTTCCAGGGCAATTTACATGTTTTAGAGGTATTCCCAAAAACTCATCGTTTTTTCCTTTTATGGCCATTTTCATGAGCTATTGCCCATAGATTTCGGGTTCTAGGGCGATTTACATGTTTTAGAGTTATGACCAAAAATTCGTCGTTTTGCGTTTTATGGCCGCTTTCATGAGATATTTTCCACAATTTGGGATTCTAGGGTGATTTACATGTTTGAGAGGTATGCCCAAAAAGTCATCGTTTTGTCATTTTATGGCCGTTCTCATGAGTTATTGCCCATAGTTTTGGCTTCTAGGGCAATTTACATGGTTTAGAGTTATGAAAAAATTCATCTTTTTAGCATTTTATGGTTGTTTTCATGAGCTATTGCCATAGTTTTGGGGTTCAAGGACGATTTACATGTTTGAGAGGTATGACCAAAAAGTCGTCGTTCTTGCGTTTTATAGAAGTTTTCATGAGCTATTGCCCACAGTTTTAGATTCCAGGGCAATTTACATGTTTTAGAGGTATTCCCAAAAAGTCATTGTTTTTTCCTTTGATGGCCATTTTCATGAGCTATTTCCCATAGTTTTAGGGTTCCAGGGCGATATACAAGTTTGAGAGGTATGACCAAAAACTCGTCGTTTTTTGTATTTTATCACCGTTTTCATGAGTTATTGCCCACAGTTTTGGGTTCTAGGGCGATTTACATGTTTTAGAGTTATGACCAAAAACTCGTAGTTTTGCTTTTTATGGCCGTTTTAATGAGTTATTGCCCATAGTTTTGGGGTTATAGGGAGATTTACATTTTTGAGATGTACGACCAAAAAGTGGTATTTTC
This sequence comes from Avena longiglumis, assembly GCA_030063025.1. Lineage (NCBI taxonomy): Eukaryota > Viridiplantae > Streptophyta > Magnoliopsida > Poales > Poaceae > Avena > Avena longiglumis. Next base: position 25,802,014 of record CP125978.1, on the reverse strand, counting down.
TTTGTTTTATGGACCTTTTAATGAGCTATTGCCCACAATTTTGGTGTTCCAGGGACATTTACATGACTCAGAGGTATGACGAAAAACTCATTGTTTTTGCATTTCATGGTCGTTTTCATGAGGTATTGCCCATTTTCTGGGGTTCTAGGGCGGTTTAGAGTTATGAAAAAATTCGTCCTATTAGCATTTTATGGCCATTTTCTTGAGTTATTGCCCATAGTTTTGGGGTTCCAGTGCGAGTTACATGTTTGAGAGGTATGTCCAAATAGTCATCGTTTTTGCATTTTATGGTAGTTTTCTTGAGTTATTGTCCATAGTTTTGGATTCTACGGTGATTTACATGGTTTAGAGTTATGAGAAAAATTCGTCTTTTTAGCATTTTATGGCCGTTTTAATGAGTTATTGCCCATAGTTTTGGGGTTATAGGGCGATTTACATTTTTGAGATGTACGACCAAAACGTGGTATTTTCTTTTTTTTATGGACCTTTTAATGAGCTATTGCCCACAATTTTGGTGTTCCAGGGAGATTTACATGAGTCAGAGGTATGACGAAAAGCTCATTGTTTTTGCATTTCATGGCCGTTTTCATGAGGTATTGCCCATTTTTTGGGGTTCTAGGGCGGTTTAGAGTTAGGAAAAAATTCGTCCTTTTAGCATTTTATGGCCATTTTCATTAGTTATTGACCATAGTTTTAGGATTCCAGGGCGATTTACATGTTTGAGAGGTATGTCCAAATAGTCATCGTTTTTGCATTTTATGGTACTTTTCTTGAGTTATTGTCCATAGTTTTGGATTCTACGGTGATTTACATGGTTTAGAGTTATGAGAAAAATTCGCCTTTTTAGCATTTTATAGCCGTTTTAATGAGTTATTGCCCATAGTTTTGGGGTTATAGGGCGATTTACATTTTTGAGATGTACGACCAAAACGTGGTATTTTCTTTGTTTTATGGACCTTTTAATGAGCTATTGCCCACAATTTTGGTGTTCCAGGGAGATTTACATGACTCAGAGGTATGACGAAAAACTCATTGTTTTTGCATTTCATGGCCGTTTTCATGAGGTATTGCCCATTTTTTGGGGTTCTAGGGCGGTTTAGAGTTATGAAAAAATTCGTCCTTTTAGCATTTTATGGCCATTTTCTTGAATTATAGCCCATAGTTTTGGGGTTCCACTGCGAGTTACATGTTTGAGAGGTATGAACATAAAGTCGTCGTTCTTGCGATTTATGGCCGTTTTCATGAGCTATTGCCCATAGTTTTAGGGTTCCAGGGCGATATACAATTTTGAGAGGTATGACTAAAAACTCGTCGTTTTTCTATTTTATGACCGTTTTCATGAGTTATTGCCCACAATTTTGGGTTCCAGGGCGATTTACATGTTTTAGAGTTATGACAAAAAACTCGTCGTTTTGCGTTTTATGGCCGCTTTAATGAGTTATTGCCCATTGTTTTGGGGTTCTAGGGCGATTTACATTTTTGAGATGTACGACCAAAAACTGGTCTATTCTGTGTTTTATGGAACTTTTAATGAGCTATTGCCCACAATTTTGGGGTTCCAGGGAGTTTTACATGACTCAAAGGTATGTCTAAAAACTCGTCGTTTTTGCATTTGATGGCCATTTTAATGAGGTATTGCGCATTTTTTGGGGTTCTAGGGAGATTTACATGGTTTAGAGTTATGAAAAAATTCGTCCTTTTAGCATTTTATGGCCGTTTTCATGAGTTATTTCCCATAGTTTTAGGGTTCCAGGGAGATTTACATGACTCAGAGGTATGACGAAAAACTCATTGTTTTTGCATTTCATGGCCGTTTTCATGAGGTATTGCCCATTTTTTGGGGTTCTAGGGCGGTTTAGAGTTATGAAAAAATTCGTCCTTTTAGCATTTTATGGCCATTTTCTTGAATTATAGCCCATAGTTTTGGGGTTCCACTGCGAGTTACATGTTTGAGAGGTATGAACATAAAGTCGTCGTTCTTGCGATTTATGGCTGTTTTCATGAGCTATTGCCCATAGTTTTAGGGTTCCAGGGCGATATACAAGTTTGAGAGGTATGACCAAAAACTCGTCGTTTTTCTATTTTATGACCGTTTTCATGAGTTATTGCCCACAGTTTTGGGTTCCAGGGCGATTTACATGTTTTAGAGTTATGACCAAAAACTCGTCGTTTTGCGTTTTATGGCCGCTTTAATGAGTTATTTCCCATTGTTTTGGGGTTCTAGGGCGATTTACATTTTTGAGATGTACGACCAAAAACTGGTCTATTCTGTGTTTTATGGAACTTTTAATGAGCTATTGCCCACAATTTTGGGGTTCCAGGGAGTTTTACATGACTCAAAGGTATGTCTAAAAACTCGTCGTTTTTGCATTTGATGGCCATTTTCATGAGGTATTGCGCATTTTTTGGGGTTCTAGGGAGATTTACCTGGTTTAGAGTTATGAAAAAATTCGTCCTTTTAGCATTTTATGGCCGTTTTCATGAGTTATTTCCCATAGTTTTAGGGTTCCAGGGCGATTTACATGTTTGAGAGGTATGACCAAAAAGTCGTCGTCCTTGCGATTTATGGCCGTTTTCATGAGATATTGTCCACAGTTTGGGATTCCAGGGTGATTTACATGTTTGAGAGGTATGTCCAAAAGGTCATCGTTTTTGTATTTTATGGCTGTTCTCATGAGTTATTGCCCATAGTTTTGGCTTCTAGGGAAATTTACATGGTTTAGAGTTATGAAAAAAATTCGTCTTTTTAGCATTTTATGGCCGTTTTCATGAGTTATTGCCCATTGTTTTGGGGTTCGAGGGCGATTTACATGTTTGAGATCTATGACCAAAAAGTCATCGTTCTTGCGTTTTATAGAAGTTTTCATGAGCTATTGCCCACAGTTTGAGGTTCTAGGGCAATTTACATGTTTTAGAGGTTTTCCCAAAAAGTCATCGTTTTTCCTTTTATGGCCATTTTCATGAGCTATTGCCCATAGTTTTAGTGTTCCAGGGCGATATACAAGTTTGAGTGGTATGACAAAAAACTCGTTGTTTTTGTATTTTATGACCGTTTTCATGAGTTATTGCCCACAGTTTTGGGTTCTAGGGCGATTTACATGTTTTAGAGTTATCACCAAAAACTCGTTGTTTTGCGTTTTATGGCCGCTTTAATGAGTTATTGCCCATAGTTTTGGGGTTCTAGGGAGATTTACATTTTTCAGATGTACGACCAGAAAGTTGTCTTTGCTGTGGTTTATGGACCTTTTAATGAGCTATTGCCCACAATTTTGGGGTTCCAGGGAGATTTACATGACTCGGAGGTATGAGTCAAAACTCATCGTTTTTGCATTTGATGGCCGTTTTCATGAGGTATTGCCCATTTTTTTGGGTTCTAGGGCGATTTACATGGTTCAGAGTTATGAAAAAATTCGTCCTTTTAGCATTTTATGGCCATTTTCATTAGTTATTGACCATAGTTTTGGGGTTCTAGGGCGATTTACATGTTTGAGAGGTATGTCCAAATAGTCATCGTTTTTGCATTTTATGGTAGTTTTCTTGAGTTATTGTCCATAGTTTTGGATTCTACGGTGATTTACATGGTTCAGAGTTATGAGAAAAATTCGTCTTTTTAGCATTTTATGGCCGTTTTAATGAGTTATTGCCCATAGTTTTGGGGTTATAGGTCGATTTACATTTTTGAGATGTACGACCAAAACGTGGTATTTTCTTTGTTTTATGGACCTTTTAATGAGCTATTGCCCACAATTTTGGTGTTCCAGGGAGATTTACATGACACAGAGGTATGACGAAAAACTCATTGTTTTTGCATTTCATGGCCGTTTTCATGAGGTATTGCCCATTTTTTGGGGTTCTAGGGCGATTTAGAGTTATGAAAAAATTCGTCCTTTTAGCATTTTATGGCCATTTTCTTGAGTTATTGCCCATAGTTTTGGGGTTCCAGGGCGAGTTACATGTTTGAGAGGTATGAACATAAAGTCGTCGTTCTTGCGATTTATGGCTGTTTTCATGAGCTATTGCCCATAGTTTTAGGGTTCCAGGGCGATATACAAGTTTGAGAGGTATGACCAAAAACTCGTCGTTTTTCTATTTTATGACCGTTTTCATGAGTTATTGCCCACAGTTTTGGGTTCCAGGGCGATTTACATGTTTTAGAGTTATGACCAAAAACTCGTCGTTTTGCGTTTTATGGCCGCTTTAATGAGTTATTTCCCATTGTTTTGGGGTTCTAGGGCGATTTACATTTTTGAGATGTACGACATCAAAGTGGTCTATTCTGTGTTTTATGGACCTTTTAATGAGCCATTGCCCACAATTTTGGGGTTCCAGGGAGTTTTACATGACTCAAATGTATGTCTAAAAACTCGTCGTTTTTGCATTTGATGGCCATTTTCATGAGGTATTGCCCATTTTTTGGTGTTCTAGGGCGGTTTAGAGTTATGAAAAAATTCGTCCTTTTAGCATTTCATGGCCATTTTCTTGAGTTATTGCCCATAGTTTTGGAGTTCCAGGGCGAGTTACATGTTTGAGAGGTATGAACATAAAGTCGTCGTTCTTGCGATTTATGGCCGTTTTCATGAGCTATTGCCCATAGTTTTTGGGTTCCAGGGCGATATACAAGTTTCAGAGGTATGACCAAAAACTCGTCGTTTTTCTATTTTATGACCGTTTTCATGAGTTATTGCCCACAATTTTGGGTTCCAGGGCAATTTACATGTTTTAGAGTTATGACAAAAAACTCTTTGTTTTGCATTTTATGTCTGCTTTAATGAGTTATTGCCCATTATTTTGGGGTTATTGGGCGATTTACATTTTTGAGATGTACGACCAAAAAGTGGTCTATTATATGTTTTATGGACCTTTTAATGAGCTATTGCCCACAATTTTGGGGTTCCAGGGAGTTTTACATGACTCAAAGGTATGTCTAAAACTCGTCGTTTTTGCATTTGATGGCCATTTTCATGAGGTATTGCCCATTTTTTGGGGTTCTAGGGCGATTTACATGGTTTAGAGTTTTGAAAAAATTCGTCCTTTTAGCATTTTATGGCCGTTTTCATGAGTTATTTCCCATAGTTTTAGGGTTCCAGGGCGATTTACATGTTTGAGAGGTATGACCAAAAAGTCGTCGTCCTTTCGATTTATGGCCGTTTTCATGAGATATTGTCCACAGTTTGGGATTCCAGGGTGATTTACATGTTTGAGAGGTATGTCCAAAAATTCATCGTTTTTGTATTTTTATGGCTGTTCTCATGAGTTATTGCCCATAGTTTTGGCTTCTAGGGAAATTTACATGGTTTAGAGTTATGAAAAAAATTCGTCTTTTTAGCATTTTATGGCCGTTTTCATGAGTTATTGCACATTGTTTTGGGGTTCGAGGGCGATTTACATGTTTGAGAGGTATGACCAAAAAGTCATCGTTCTTGCGTTTTATAGAATTTTTCATGAGCTATTTCCCACAGTTTGAGGTTCTAGGGCAATTTACATGTTTTAGAGGTTTTCCCAAAAAGTCATCGTTTTTTCATTTTTTGGCCATTTTCATGAGCTATTGCCCATAGTTTTAGGGTTCCAGGGCGATATACAAGTTTGAGTGGTATGACAAAAAACTCGTTGTTTTTGTATTTTATGACCGTTTTCATGAGTTATTGCCCACAGTTTTGGGTTCTAGGGCGATTTACATGTTTTAGAGTTATCACCAAAAACTCGTTGTTTTGCGTTTTATGGCCGCTTTAATGAGTTATTGCCCATAGTTTTGGGGTTCTAGGGAGATTTACATTTTTCAGATGTACGACCAGAAAGTTGTCTTTTCTGTGGTTTATGGACCTTTTAATGAGCTATTGCCCACAATTTTGGGGTTCCAGGGAGATTTACATGACTCGGAGGTATGAGTCAAAACTCATCGTTTTTGCATTTGATGGCCGTTTTCATGAGGTATTGCCCATTTTTTTGGGTTCTAGGGCGATTTACATGGTTCAGACTTATGAAAAAATTCGTCCTATTAGCATTTTATGGCCATTTTCTTGAGTTATTGCCCATAGTTTTGGGGTTCCAGTGCGAGTTACATGTTTGAGAGGTATGTCCAAATAGTCATCGTTTTTGCATTTTATGGTAGTTTTCTTGAGTTATTGTCCATAGTTTTGGATTCTACGGTGATTTACATGGTTTAGAGTTATGAGAAAAATTCGTCTTTTTAGCATTTTATGGCCGTTTTAATGAGTTATTGCCCATAGTTTTGGGGTTATAGGGCGATTTACATTTTTGAGATGTACGACCAAAACGTGGTATTTTCTTTTTTTTATGGACCTTTTAATGAGCTATTGCCCACAATTTTGGTGTTCCAGGGAGATTTACATGAGTCAGAGGTATGACGAAAAGCTCATTGTTTTTGCATTTCATGGCCGTTTTCATGAGGTATTGCCCATTTTTTGGGGTTCTAGGGCGGTTTAGAGTTATGAAAAAATTCGTCCTTTTAGCATTTTATGGCCATTTTCATTAGTTATTGACCATAGTTTTAGGATTCCAGGGCGATTTACATGTTTGAGAGGTATGTCCAAATAGTCATCGTTTTTGCATTTTATGGTACTTTTCTTGAGTTATTGTCCATAGTTTTGGATTCTACGGTGATTTACATGGTTTAGAGTTATGAGAAAAATTCGCCTTTTTAGCATTTTATGGCCATTTTAATGAGTTATTGCCCATAGTTTTGGGGTTATAGGGCGATTTACATTTTTGAGATGTACGACCAAAACGTGGTATTTTCTTTGTTTTATGGACCTTTTAATGAGCTATTGCCCACAATTTTGGTGTTCCAGGAGATTTACATGACTCGAGGTATGACCAAAACTCATTGTTTTTGCATTTCATGGCCGTTTTCATGAGGTATTGCCCATTTTTTGGGGTTCTAGGGCGGTTTAGAGTTATGAAAAAATTCGTCCTTTTAGCATTTTATGGCCATTTTCTTGAATTATAGCCCATAGTTTTGGGGTTCCACTGCGAGTTACATGTTTGAGAGGTATGAACATAAAGTCGTCGTTCTTGCGATTTATGGCCGTTTTCATGAGCTATTGCCCATAGTTTTAGGGTTCCAGGGCGATATACAATTTTGAGAGGTATGACTAAAAACTCGTCGTTTTTCTATTTTATGACCGTTTTCATGAGTTATTGCCCACAATTTTGGGTTCCAGGGCGATTTACATGTTTTAGAGTTATGACAAAAAACTCGTCGTTTTGCGTTTTATGGCCGCTTTAATGAGTTATTGCCCATTGTTTTGGGGTTCTAGGGCGATTTACATTTTTGAGATGTACGACCAAAAACTGGTCTATTCTGTGTTTTATGGACCTTTTAATGAGCTATTGCCCACAATTTTGGGGTTCCAGGGAGTTTTACATGACTCAAAGGTAAGTCTAAAAACTCGTCGTTTTTGCATTTGATGGCCATTTTCATGAGGTATTGCCCATTTTTTGGGGTTCTAGGGCGGTTTAGAGTTATGAAAAAATTCGTCCTTTTAGCATTTCATGGCCATTTTCTTGAGTTATTGCCCATAGTTTTGGGGTTCCAGGGCGAGTTACATGTTTGAGAGGTATGAACATAAAGTCGTCGTTCTTGCGATTTATGGCCGTTTTCATGAGCTATTGCCCATAGTTTTTGGGTTCCAGGGCGATATACAAGTTTGAGAGGTATGACCAAACACTCGTCGTTTTTCTATTTTATGACCGTTTTCATGAGTTATTGCCCACAATTTTGGGTTCCAGGGCGATTTACATGTTTTAGAGTTATGACAAAAAACTCTTTGTTTTGCATTTTATGTCCGCTTTAATGAGTTATTGCCCATTATTTTGGGGTTATAGGGCGATTTACATTTTTGAGATGTACGACCAAAAAGTGGTCTATTGTATGTTTTATGGACCTTTTAATGAGCTATTGCCCACAATTTTGGGGTTCCATGGAGTTTTACATGACTCAAAGGTATGTCTAAAAACTCGTCGTTTTTGCATTTGATGGCCATTTTCATGAGGTATTGCGCATTTTTTGGGGTTCTAGGGAGATTTACATGGTTTAGAGTTATGAAAAAATTCGTCCTTTTAGCATTTTATGGCCGTTTTCATGAGCTATTTCCCATAGTTTTAGGGTTCCAGGGCGATTTACATGTTTGAGAGGTATGACCAAAAAGTCGTCGTCCTTGCGATTTATGGCCGTTTTCATGAGATATTGTCCACAGTTTGGGATTCCAGGGTGATTTACATGTTTGAGAGGTATGTCCAAAAGGTCATCGTTTTTGTATTTTATGGCTGTTCTCATGAGTTATTGCCCATAGTTTTGGCTTCTTGGGAAATTTACATGGTTTAGAGTTATGAAAAAAATTCGTCTTTTTAGCATTTTATGGCCGTTTTCATGAGTTATTGCCCATTGTTTTGGGGTTCGAGGGCGATTTACATGTTCCAAGGTATGACCAAAAATTCGTCGTTCTTGCGTTTTATAGAATTTTTCACGAGCTATTGCCCGCAGTTTGAGGTTCTAGGGCAATTTACATGTTTTAGAGGTATTCCCAAAATGTCATTGGTTTTCCTTTTATGGCCGTTTTCATGAGCTATTGCCCATAGTTTTGGGATTCTAGGGAGATTTACATGTTTGAGAGGTATGACCAAAACCTCGTTGTTTTTGTATTTTATGACCGTTTTCATGAGTTATTGCCCATAGTTTTGGGTTCTAGGGCGATTTACATGTTTTAGAGTTATCACCAAAAACTCGTTGTTTTGCGTTTTATGGCCGCTTTAATGAGTTATTGCCCATAGTTTTGGGGTTCTAGGGAGATTTACATTTTTCAGATGTACGACCAGAAAGTTGTCTTTTCTGTGGTTTATGGACCTTTTAATGAGCTATTGCCCACAATTTTGGGGTTCCAGGGAGATTTACATGACTCAGAGGTATGAGTCAAAACTCATTGTTTTTGCATTTGACGGCCGTTTTCATGAGGTATTGCCCATTTTTTTTGGTTTCTAGGGCGATTTACATGGTTCAGAGTTATGAAAAAATTCGTCCTTTTAGCATTTTATGGCCATTTTCATTAGTAATTGACCATAGTTTTGGGGTTCCAGGGCGATTTACATGTTTGAGAGGTATGTCCAAATAGTCATCGTTTTTGCATTTTATGGTAGTTTTCTTGAGTTATTGTCCATAGTTTTAGATTCTACGGTGATTTACATGGTTCAGAGTTATGAGAAAAATTCGTCTTTTTAGCATTTTATGGTCGTTTTAATGAGTTATTGCCCATAGTTTTGGGGTTATAGGGCGATTTACATTTTTGAGATGTACGACCAAAACGTGGTATTTTCTTTGTTTTATGGACCTTTTAATGAGCTATTGCCCACAATTTTGGTGTTCCAGGGAGATTTACATGACATAGAGGTATGACGAAAAACTCATTGTTTTTGCATTTCATGGCCGTTTTCATGAGGTATTGCCCATTTTTTGGGGTTCTAGGGCGATTTAGAGTTATGAAAAAATTCGTCCTTTTAGCATTTTATGGCCATTTTCTTGAGTTATTGCCCATAGTTTTGGGGTTCCAGGGCGAGTTACATGTTTGAGAGGTATGAACATAAAGTCGTCGTTCTTGCGATTTATGGCCGTTTTCATGAGCTATTGCCCATAGTTTTGGGGTTCCAGGGCGATATACAAGTTTGAGAGGTATGACCAAAAACTCGTCGTTTTTCTATTTTATGACCGTTTTCATGAGTTATTGCCCACAATTTTGGGTTCCAGGGCGATTTACATGTTTTAGAGTTATGACCAAAAACTCGTCGTTTTGCGTTTTATGGCCGCTTTAATGAGTTATTTGCCCATTGTTTTGGGGTTCTAGGGCGATTTACATTTTTGAGATGTACGACCAAAAACTGGTCTATTCTGTGTTTTATGGACCTTTTAATGAGCTATTGCCCACAATTTTGGGGTTCCAGGGAGTTTTACATGACTCAAAGGTATGTCTAAAAACTCGTCGTTTTTGCATTTGATGGCCATTTTCATGAGGTATTGCCCATTTTTTGGTGTTCTACGGCGGTTTAGAGTTATGAAAAAATTCGTCCTTTTAGCATTTCATGGCCATTTTCTTGAGTTATTGCCCATAGTTTTGGGGTTCCAGGGCGAGTTACATGTTTGAGAGGTATGAACATAAAGTCGTCGTTCTTGCGATTTATGGCCGTTTTCATGAGCTATTGCCCATAGTTTTTGGGTTCCAGGGCGATATACAAGTTTGAGAGGTATGACCAAAAACTCGTCGTTTTTCTATTTTATGAACGTTTTCATGAGTTATTGCCCACAATTTTGGGTTCCAGGGCAATTTACATGTTTTAGAGTTATGACAAAAAAATCTTTGTTTTGCATTTTATGTCTGCTTTAATGAGTTATTGCCCATTATTTTGGGGTTATTGGGCGATTTACATTTTTGAGATGTACGACCAAAAAGTGGTATATTCTATGTTTTATGGACCTTTTAATGAGCTATTGCCCACAATTTTGGGGTTCCAGGGAGTTTTACATGACTCAAAGGTATGTCTAAAACTCGTCGTTTTTGCATTTGATGGCCATTTTCATGAGGTATTGCCCATTTTTTGGGGTTCTAGGGCGATTTACATGGTTTAGAGTTATGAAAAAATTCGTCCTTTTAGCATTTTATGCCCGTTTTCATTAGTTATTTCCCATAGTTTTAGGGTTCCAGGGCGATTTACATGTTTGAGAGGTATGACCAAAAAGTCGTCGTCCTTTCGATTTATGGCCGTTTTCATGAGATATTGTCCACAGTTTGGGATTCCAGGGTGATTTACATGTTTGAGAGGTATGTCCAAAAATTCATCGTTTTTGTATTTTTATGGCTGTTCTCATGAGTTATTGCCCATAGTTTTGGCTTCTAGGGAAATTTACATGGTTTAGAGTTATGAAAAAAATTCGTCTTTTTAGCATTTTATGGCCGTTTTCATGAGCTTTTGCCCATAGTTTAAGGGTTCCAGGGCGATTTACATGTTTGAGAGGTATGACCAAAAATTCGTCGTTCTTGCGTTTTATAGAATTTTTCATGAGCTATTACCCACAGTTTGAGGTTCTAGGGCAATTTACATGTTTTAGAGGTATTCCCAAAAAGTCATCGTTTTTTCATTTTCTGGCCATTTTCATGAGCTATTGCCCATAGTTTTAGGGTTCCAGGGCGATATACAAGTTTGAGTGGTATGACAAAAAACTCGTTGTTTTTGTATTTTATGACCGTTTTCATGAGTTATTGCCCACAGTTTTGGGTTCTAGGGCGATTTACATGTTTTAGAGTTATCACCAAAAACTCGTTGTTTTGCGTTTTATGGCCGCTTTAATGAGTTATTGCCCATAGTTTTGGGGTTCTAGGGAGATTTACATTTTTCAGATGTACGACCAGAAAGTTGTCTTTTCTGTGGTTTATGGACCTTTTAATGAGCTATTGCCCACAATTTTGGGGTTCCAGGGAGATTTACATGACTCAGAGGTATGAGTCAAAACTCATTGTTTTTGCATTTGACGGCCGTTTTCATGAGGTATTGCCCATTTTTTTTGGTTTCTAGGGCGATTCACATGGTTCAGAGTTATGAAAAAATTCGTCCTTTTACCATTTTATGGCCATTTTCATTAGTAATTGACCATAGTTTTGGGGTTCCAGGGCGATTTACATGTTTGAGAGGTATGTCCAAAAAGTCATCGTTTTTGCATTTTATGGTAGTTTTCTTGAGTTATTGTCCATAGTTTTGCCTTCTACGGTGATTTACATGGTTTAGAGTTATGAGAAAAATTCGTCTTTTTAGCATTTTATGGCCGTTTTAATGAGTTATTGCCCATAGTTTTGGGGTTATAGGGCGATTTACATTTTTGAGATGTACGACCAAAAAGTGGTATTTTCTTTGTTTTATGGACCTTTTAATGAGCTATTGCCCACAATTTTGGTGTTCCAGGGAGATTTACATGACTCAGAGGTATGACGAAAAACTCATTGTTTTTGCATTTCATGGCCGTTTTCATGAGGTATTGCCCATTTTTTGGGGTTCTAGGGCGGTTTAGAGTTATGAAAAAATTCGTCCTTTTAGCATTTTATGGCCATTTTCATTAGTTATTGACCATAGTTTTGGGATTCCAGGGCGATTTACATGTTTGAGAGGTATGTCCAAATAGTCATCGTTTTTGCATTTTATGGTACTTTTCTTGAGTTATTGTCCATAGTTTTGGATTCTACGGTGATTTACATGGTTTAGAGTTATGAGAAAAATTCGTCTTTTTAGCATTTTATGGCCGTTTTAATGAGTTATTGCCCATAGTTTTGGGGTTATAGGGCGATTTAAATTTTTGAGATGTACGACCAAAACGTGGTATTTTCTTTGTTTTATGGACCTTTTAATGAGCTATTGCCCACAATTTTGGTGTTCCAGGGAGATTTACATGACTCAGAGGTATGACGAAAAACTCATTGTTTTTGCATTTCATGGCCGTTTTCATGAGGTATTGCCCATTTTTTGGGGTTCTAGGGCGGTTTAGAGTTATGAAAAAATTCGTCCTTTTAGCATTTTATGGCCATTTTCTTGAGTTATTGCCCATAGTTTTGGGGTTCCAGGGCGAGTTACATGTTTGAGAGGTATGAACATAAAGTCGTCGTTCTTGCGATTTATGGCCGTTTTCATGAGCTATTGCCCATAGTTTTAGGGTTCCAGGGCGATATACAATTTTGAGAGGTATGACTAAAAACTCGTCGTTTTTCTATTTTATGACCGTTTTCATGAGTTATTGCCCACAATTTTGGGTTCCAGGGCGATTTACATGTTTTAGAGTTATGACAAAAAACTCTTTGTTTTGCATTTTATGTCCGCTTTAACGAGTTATTGCCCATTATTTTGGGGTTATAGGGCGATTTACATTTTTGAGATGTACGACCAAAAAGTGGTCTATTCTATGTTTTATGGACCTTTTAATGAGCTATTTCCCACAATTTTGGGGTTCTAGGGAGTTCTACATGACTCAAAGGTATGTCTAAAAACTCGTCGTTTTTGCATTTCATGGCCGTTTTCATGAGGTATTGCCCATTTTTTTGGGGTTCTAGGGCAATTTACATGGTTTAGAGTTATTTTCCATAGTTTTAGGGTTCCAGGGCGATTTACATGTTTGAGAGGTATGACCAAAAAGTCGTCGTCCTTGCGATTTATGGCCGTTTTCATGAGATATTGTCCATAGTTTGGGATTCCAGGGTGATTTACATGTTTGAGAGGTATGTCCAAAAAGTCATCGTTTTTGTATTTTATGGTTGTTCTCATGAGTTATTGCCCATAGTTTTGGCTTCTAGGGAAATTTACATGGTTTAGAGTTATGAAAAAAATTCGTCTTTTTAGCATTTTATGGCCGTTTTCATGAGTTATTGCCCATTGTTTTGGGGTTCGAGGGCGATTTACATGTTTGAGAGGTATGACCAAAAAAGTCATCGTTCTTGCGTTTTATAGAAGTTTTCATGAGCTATTGCCCACAGTTTGAGGTTCCAGGGCAATTTACATGTTTTAGAGGTTTTCCCAAAAATTCATCGTTTTTTCCTTTTATGGCCATTTTCATGAGCTATTGCCCATAGTTTTAGTGTTCCAGGGCGATATACAAGTTTGAGTGGTATGACAAAAAACTCGTTGTTTTTGTATTTTATGACCGTTTTCATGAGTTATTGCCCACAGTTTTGGGTTCTACGGCGATTTACATGTTTTAGAGTTATCACCAAAAACTCGTCGTTTTCCGTTTTATGGCTGCTTTAATGAGTTATTGTTGGAGATATGCCCAAGAGGCAATAATAAAGTGGTTATTATCATATCTTCACACTTATGATAAATGTTTACATACCATTCTATAATTGTATTAACCGGAAACATTAATACTTGTGTGATTTGTAAACTAAAATAAGAGTCCCTAGTATAGCCTCTTGTTAAACTAGCTTGTTGGTTAATATATGATCATGGTTTCCTGATCATGAACATAGAGATGTTATTAACAACAGGATCATATCATTAGGAGAATGATGTGATGGACATACTCCTATAGATAAGCGTAGCATAAAGATCAAGTCATTTCAATAGTTCAATTTCTATATGCTTTCTGATACATAGTAACCTAATTCCTTCGACCATGAGATCATGCATATCACCTTTACCGGATGGATGCTTTGATGACATCAAACACCACACCGTAACTGGGTGGCTATAAAGGTGGCATTAAGTGTTCGGAAAGTATTGGTTGAAACACATGGATCAAGAGTGGGATTTGTCCATCCACATGACGGATAGATATACTCTGGGCCCTCTCGGTGGAATGTCATCCAATTAGCTTGCAAGCATGTGACTTGGTCAAGGGATCACATATCATGGGAACGAGAAAAGAGTACTTATATCAAGATGCGAGGTTGAACTAGGTATGCGAGATACCGACGATCATAACCTCGGATAAGTAACATATCGTGAGACAAAGGAAATTGGTATCGTATGTAAGTGGTTCATTCGATCAAAGTAATCGAGAAATATGTGGGAGCCATATGAATTTCCAGATTCCTCTATTGGTTATTGTTCGAGAAGTGTCTCGATCATGTCCGCATAATTCACGAACCGTAGGGAGACACACTTAAGGATTCGACGTTGTTTGAGTAGTTATGGTATTATGAGAAAGAGACCGAATGTTGTTGAGTCTCGGATGGGATCCGGATATCACGAGGTGATCCGGAATGGTCCGGAGAATAAGATTCATATAAGGAAAGTCCGCTTTGAGTTCGGGAATGATTCCGGTGTTTTCATCGGAATGTTCTAGAAGGTTCGGATTGTCCAAGACTCCGGGGGAGGGTACATGAATGTGTCATTACTTAATGGAATGATTGCATCATGTACTAAGTGTTCTTGTCCCAAATAAAGGATTAAATTGAATCCTAACAGAAAAGTCAAATGTCCGGTTTGAAAGTCAAACTGCCAAAACAAGAAACTGTGGGAAACAAGCAAGAGGAGTTGGAACCAACCTGGAGGAGGAGTTGGAATCCTCCAGGCCGGCGCCCAGCCCTAGGCCGAGTTGGGGAGGGACTCCCTTCCTCCCCTGGCCAAGACCCTCCCATAAAGGAGGCAGGCTCCTCCTAGAGACACACAAGTTTCACCTCTAGATCTCCGGTTTAGAGCCGTTTTGGTTTAGAGCTTCTAATTGCTTTAGCCTGCGGTTTAGAGCCTTCTAATTTGTTTAGAGCCTTCTAATTGGTGTGTCTAATTACTAGACCACTAATAGCCTCTCATAAAGCTCCACCATACTGCACCGCTTAAGGCGAAGCCTCATGATTTCCTCTACTTCAGGTACCATTGTTGTCTTGCGGAATCGCGAGAGAGTGCTACAACCTCATTTTGCTGGAACAAGGAGAGGAAGGTCTTCGTCGATACCGAACGTGTGACCGATCATGAAGCGCTGCCGAACGCAGCGCCGGAAGGATCGCTCTGCGATCTTGAGATCGAAGTGTCGTCTACATCACCCACGAGAATCGCTCTCGTTAACCCCTTTGGAATCTTGAGGGTAAGTTATTCCAAGCGACTCGTTGCTACAATCTAGTAGATAGATCTTGGCTTGTTTGTTTGTGCGATAGAAAATTTTTGTTTTCCATGCTACGAACCCCTACAAAGGGTATCAGAGCCGTGTCTATATGTAGATCTGTTGCACGAGTAGAACACAATGGTCATTGTGGGCGTTGATGCTTTTATTGTCGATTGCTTCTTGTGTACTTTGCATCTTGCGGTATGTTGGGATGAAGCGGCCCGGGCTAACTTTACATGACATCGTTCATGAGACTTGCTCCACGCTTGACATGCAACTTGTATTGCATAAGTGGCTTTGCGGGTGCCTGTTTCTCCTAGCATAGTTAAGATCCAATTTACAACGGGTAATCAACAATACTAGTATCAATGTTGTGGTTCTTGTTCGTAAGTTAGAACGACACTTATTGAAAGCCCCAAACCACGTAAAATATGCAAAGAAAGTAGAGGCGTCTAACTTTGTTTTGCAGGGGTGTGCTGTGATGTGATATGGCCATGATTGTGATTATATATGATGTATGCAATGTTCCTTATTGTAAGTTGGCAACGGCGAGCCATATGGTTGTCTTTAATTTATGTTAAGACCCGCGTGTCTATTCAAAGTAGTTATAATAGTTGAAGCCGGTGGGCAACCATGGAGGCGTCATTGACCTTGATGCAATGCCGGTGATGATGGAGATCATGTTCGTCTTTGGAAGATGGAGATCGGAAGCACAAAGAAGAAAGGCCATATCATATCACATATTATGAATTGCATGTGATGTTAATCCTTTATGCATCTTGTATTGCTTAGTAGACGACGGTAGCATTATAAGATGATCCCTCATGCACATGAATTTCAAGTCTTAAAGTGTTCACCCTTAGTTAGCACCGTTGCTAAAGCTTGTTGTTTCGAAGCACCACGTGATGATCGGGTGTGTTAGATTCCGCAAGTGTATACAACGTGGGCAAGCCAGATTTGCTCATGCGGAAGCTAAGGTTTGATCTTGACGAGCCTAGCATGTACAGACATGGCCTCAGGAACACGGATTACCGAAAGGTAGAGCATGAGTCATATAGTAGATATGATGAACATGTTGATTGTTCGCCATTGAAGCTATATCAACTCTCGTGATGATCGGTTTTGATGTGGTGGATTTGGTTCGTGTGATCACTAAAACAATGTGAGGGATATTGTTTTGAGTAGGAGTTCACCTAGATTAATTTATTTATTAATTAGAACTCAATTTATCATAAACTAAATAAAAGTGAATTTGCATAGTTGTTGTAGTCATTGGCATCCGTTTACCACCGTACGCTTAGTTATAATTGAGATGATAGAACTATATAATTCTGGTTAATTTACTTTACGAACTGGTATCGTATTGTTTTGAAGTGTTAATCTAAAGTTTAAAAGTCCTATTGCAAACTTTCAGTAAGTTCCGGTTACTCCATGAAGTTTAATAATTGGTATTAAAACAAGAGTAACAATTCCAATGTTAGTATATAAGTATCATGTTTGTCTCCACGATTCTTGATATTCAAAGGATTCTCTTAATATCAAGGTTATCTAGGATCTGAAAGAGTTGTTTCAGAAACCATGATGTGTGGAAGATATTGTGATATCTGAAACAAAGTTTTGGTTGCAACATGATAGAGTATAATATGGCTAAAGTCATGTTCTCATATTTGATGAGAATTTGCGAAAGGTTGTAGACACTTGTTGTCCTAATCCTCCAAAAGGTTTTGGATAGCAACATTATACTCATAATTCATCGTTATAAGCTAAAAGTAGCTTGATCATGGACGATTCCATGTTAAGGGTGAATATTTGATGTAGGTAAAATGTTTACTACACCAAGAGATTACTAAAGAAAGGAATTTGAAAGAACACCAAACATTTGATGATGGTGATCTACTTCAAAGTGCAAGTCCAAAGACATTGGTATTTAACTATACATGCTTTGGACTATATGTCATATGTATGACTCCACTGTTGATGTTGATAGATTCTTTCAAACAGAATAGGAAATCTTGAAGAGAATCTCATAAATATATGGCAGAAAGGAAAAGACTAGAATTGTTCAGTTTAAGTATGTAGATGATATACATGTTATGGCTATATTCTTTGCTTATTAAACAATGTGGTTCTTAAGTATTTAATACTGAATTTGTTGGTATGAATCGTCATACGAAACAACAGAATTCATGAACTACAATGGCCTAAGTAACTAGCAAAAGAATATGTGATGATGTTCATCGAGAACAAATAAAGGGTTATTGTGTTGCTCGTTAAATATCAAAGCTTGCCTTCAAGATTTGTTTTATCAGGTATTATGAGAACAAAAGGGTTGTTCAAATAATTGCCGTAATCCATAAAAGATGGATGATTCACAAAATCTCGTTGGAGAAATCACATCCATAAAACTAGTGCTAAAAATGTCGAAGACAAATTGATTGAAAAGATCACTTAGGAAGTGACATCGCCGTTTAAATTATATTGGAAAGAAAACATGAAGAAACTCCATATGTATGGAATTTTGGAGTCTTTTGATTTTGATCAAATGACGCTTGTGAAACTTTCCTAGAGATAATTAAAACTTCGTTCATAGGCCAAAAGGGAACGAATGACTAGCTTATTGGAATTTGTACATATTGTTGTACGAAGTCCATTATGTGTAGTCAAGAGCGATGGATTTCAACTTCATATGCTTTCTCCGAAAATTTGAGTGAATATATGAATATTTACTTAATAAGGATGAAGTGTGAAATATTTGAAGAATTCAAAAGACTTTCAAGATGAAGTGCAAAATCATTGTAATAAGAATATAAACAGTTTATGATAAAGATCATAAAGGAAGATATTTGAGTTACAGAGTTTAGCATAATACCTAAGATTTAAGGAATCGTTCCATGGATTTGCATTTTCCCGAAACACCATAAGAGTATGGAGCGTTCGAGATATGTAATTAAACCTTGTTTGACATGGTAAGATGAAAGGTATAATTTATAAAACTGCCATTATATTTTAAAGATTAAAAGCTTTAGAGATTACCGTTTTTCCACTGAAAAGAGCTCGATCATAATCCGTTGAAATGACACCATATAAGGTTATGGTTTGGGATAAAACCCAAGTAGTCCTTTCTTAAACATTGGTATGCTATACATAAGAAAGATGTTTGCAACCAAAGTCGGATGAATCTGTCTTTGTTAAGTATTTCTCCATAACACCGGAGACAAAAGTGTTTGTCGCTTAGAACGTCAAGTTTCTTTAAGAAGGAATTTTTCGTGAAAAGTTAAGTGGGAGGACAATAGAACTTTGATAAGGTTGAAAGAACCTTAGCTATATGTGCAGAGTTGCGCAACGCCGAAAAGTGTTCCGGAGGCAGCAACAATGCTCATGGCTCACGTGCCTCAAAGGTTGTGATCACAGAGATCTAAGTTCCTATTGAAACAAGTAGGTCGGGTAAACAATCAAATACCAAGATTGGAGGGTTGAATCATTATTTGAGAATAATGAACCGACTACATGCAAAGAAGCGATGATGGGCCCTGACTCCGTCTAATGGCTTGAAAGCCATAAAATCCGTGATAGTTCCATACACGAAAAAAAAATCAAGTTTTGAACTTGAAGGACCCTCAAGAAAGGTGTAAGACCTTACAGTTGTGTTTGGATCTATAAAGAAATAGACATGGATGTTTCACATCTATGAAATAGTCGACATGTTGGGAAAGAGTTCACAACAATGTTCAAAGGTTGACTATGACAAGATTTTATCTGTCATAGTGATATTTAGTCTAGACGGATTAATGTAGCAACCACTACATATAATTTGTTATATGGTAGTTGAATAAACAAAACAAGTTCTTCTAATAGAATCGTTACCTAGGACATGTGCATAACACGGTCCATAGGGTTTTGTTAATTCAAAGGATGCTAAAGCATATGCAAACTTCAATGGTTGAAGTGAGCATCATGAGTTGGAATCTTCACAATGATGAAATTGTTAAAAGAGTTTAAATTCATCGAGACAATGAAGATGCTTGCATTTGCAAGAAATTAAGTGGGAGCGCTAAGACATATTTCTAATACATTATGTAGGAGACATATTGTTGATTGGAAGTGATGTATCTTTTATTAACACAAGATAAGAATTTCATCTCGATGAAAGACTTAGGCAAAACTCCAAATATTTAGCATCAATAGACGCTAATATGGTTGTGCCGTAGTACATAGACAAGATATTGAATGAGTTCAATATAGAAACTACAAGAGAGGTTCTTGTCACACAGAAAGGATTGAATAAGTTCAATGTTGATGATATATTCAAGTGTATTGACATTTGGTAAAGTGAAACAAATAATCAAGTATAGATTGATACTTGATGTATAAAATCACAAAGAGTATTTATATCATCTTGTGATATGTACAAATCCAGATATGTCCTATGCTCTAAATGTTGTGAGCATATACCAGAATGATTCGTAAGATGATCATTGGACAATAGTAAGGATATTCTTATGATCTTTTGGAAGAACTAAGAGTATAATATTTGTAGAAGTGACAAATAGATGGTTAGTTCATTGTAAAAGTACTACATTGATATTAGCTTTGTCACAAAGTACAAATTAAGTTTATCTCAATCTAAACTAAGGGTGGCACAATATAATGGAAGGTGAGTTCCATAATGGATTTGGATGAGTTCCAAAGTTAAGACATTGTGATGTATACTACAACAAAAGGCCAAGTATATAACTGCTATTTTAGCAGCAAAAGAGGGCATTTGTGTCAAGTAGTTTGTTATCAAACTAGGTGTAGCTCACAGTGGGATAATACTATGAAGATATATTGTGCGACAATATTATCAACATGTTTTAACCCCAAAGAGCTAAAGGTCACACGAAAGACCAAATTTATACAAAGCCATCTCATTAGAGAATGAGTGATGCGTAGAGACGCAAAGACATGCAATTACACACGGACCTGGAAGTGTCAGATCCGGAGATCAGTTGACCACTAGCAATCGTGTACATACAACACCGGAAAGCCATAGGTGTTATATACAAAGGTTTGAAACTAGATTATTGACTCGTGCAAGTGGGAGATGTTGGAGATATGCCCAAGAGGCAATAATAAAGTGGTTATTATCATATATTCACACTTATGATAAATGTTTACATACCATGCTATAATTGTATTAACCGGAAACATTAATACTTGTGTGATTTGTAAACTAAAATAAGAGTCCCTAGTATAGCCTCTTGTTAAACTAGCTTGTTGGTTAATATATGATCATGGTTTCCAGATCATGAACATAGAGATGTTATTAACAACAGGATCATATCATTAGGAGAATGATGTGATGGACATACTCCTATAGATAAGCGTAGCATAAAGATCAAGTCATTTCAATAGTTCAATTGCTATATGCTTTCTGATACATAGTAACCTAATTCCTTCGACCATGAGATCATGCATATCACCTTTACCGGATGGATGCTTTGATGACATCAAACACCACACCGTAACTGGGTGGCTATAAAGGTGGCATTAAGTGTTCGGAAAGTATTGGTTGAAACACATGGATCAAGAGTGGGATTTGTCCATCCACATGACGGATAGATATACTCTGGGCCCTCTCGGTGGAATGTCATCCAATTAGCTTGCAAGCATGTGACTTGGTCACAAGGGATCACATATCATGGTAACGAGAAAAGAGTACTTATCGATGTAGGTTGAACTAGGTATGCAGAGATACCGACGATCATAACCTCGGATAAGTAACATATCGTGAGACAAAGGGAAATTGGTATCGTATGTAAGTGGTTCATTTGATCGCAAAGTAATCGTAGAAATATGTGGGAGCCATATGAATTTCCAGATTCCTCTATTGGTTATTGTTCGGAGAAGTGTCTCGATCATGTCCGCATAATTCACGAACCGTAGGGAGACACACTTAAGGATTCGACGTTGTTTGAGTAGTTATGGTATTATGAGAAAGAGACCGAATGTTGTTCGGAGTCTCGGATGGGATCCGGGATATCACGAGGTGATCCGGAATGGTCCGGAGAATAAGATTCATATAAGGAAAGTCCGTTTGAGTTCGGGAATGATTCGGTGTTTTCATCGGAATGTTCTAGAAGGTTCGGATTGTCAAGACTCCGGGGAGGGTACATGAATGTGTCATTACTTAATGGAATGATTGCATCATGTACTAAGTGTTCTTGCTGTCCCAAATAAAGTATTAAATTGACTCCTAAAACAGAAAAGTCAAATGTCCAGTTTGAAAGTCAAACTGCCAAAACAAGAAACTGTGGGAAACAAGCAAGAGGAGTTGGAACCAACCTGGAGGAGGAGTTGGACTCCTCCAGGCCGGCGCCCAGCCCTAGGCCGAGTTGGGGAGGACTCCTCCCTCCTGGCCAAGACCCCCGCCCATAAAAGGAGGGGCAGGGCTCCTCCTAGAGACACACAAGTTTCACCTCTAGATCTCCGGTTTAGAGCCGTTTTGGTTTAGAGCTTCTAATTGCTTTAGCCTGCGGTTTAGAGCCTTCTAATTGGTTTAGAGCCTTCTAATTGGTGTGTCTAATTACTAGACCACTAATAGCCTCTCTCATAAAGCTCCACCATACTACTTACCGGCTTAAGCCTCATGATTTCCCTCTACTTCCAGGTACCACGCCGTTGTCTTTGCCGGAATCGCGAGGAGAGTGCTACAACCTCCGCTGCCTGCTGGAACAAGGGAGAGGAAGGTCTTCGTCGAGTACCGAACGTGTGACCGACTGCGGAAGCGCTGCCGGAACGCAGCACCGGAAGGATCGTCTACGCGATCTTGAGATCAGAAGTGTACGACTACATCACCCACGAGAATCTGCTCTCGTTAACCGCTTTGGAACCTTCGAGGGTAAGTTACTCCAAACGACTCGTTGCTACAATCTAGTAGATAGATCTTGGCTTGTTTGTTTGTATGCGATAGAAAATTTTTGTTTTCCATGCTACGAACCCCTACAGTTATTGCCCATAGTTTTGGGGTTCTAGGGAGATTTACATTTTTCAGATGTACGACCAAAAAGTTGTCTTTTCTGTGTTTTATGGACCTTTTAATGAGCTATTGCCCACAATTTTGGGGTTCCAGGGATATTTACATGACTCAGAGGTATGAGTCAAAACTCATCGTTTTTGCATTTGATGGCCGTTTTCATGAGGTATTGCCCATTTTTTTGGGTTCTCGGGCGATTTACATGGTTCAGAGTTATGAAAAAATTCGTCCTTTTAGCATTTTATGGCCATTTTCATGAGATATTGACCATACTTTTGGGGTTCCAGGGCGATTTACATGTTTGAGAGGTATGACCAAAAAGTCATCTTTTTTGCATTTTATGGTCGTTTTCTTGAGTTATTGTCCATAGTTTTGGCTTCTACGGTGATTTATATGGTTTAGAGTTATGAGAAAAATTCGTCTTTTCAGCATTTTATGGCCGTTTTAATGAGTTATTGCCCATAGTTTTGGGGTTATAGGGCGATTTACATTTTTGAGATGTACGACCAAAAAGTGGTATTTTCTTTGTTTTATGGACCTTTTAATGAGCTATTGCCCACAATTTTGGTGTTCCAGGGACATTTACATGACTCAGAGGTATGACGAAAAACTCATTGTTTTTGCATTTCATGGCCGTTTTCATGAGGTATTGCCCATTTTTTGGGGTTCTAGGGCGGTTTAGAGTTATGAAAAAATTCGTCCTTTTAGCATTTTATGGCCATTTTCTTGAGTTATTGCCCATAGTTTTGGGGTTCCAGGGCGAGTTACATGTTTGAGAGGTATGAACATAAAGTCGTCGTTCTTGCGATTTATGGCCGTTTTCATGAGCTATTGCCCATAGTTTTAGGGTTCCAGGGCGATATACAATTTTGAGAGGT
This sequence comes from Avena longiglumis, assembly GCA_030063025.1. Lineage (NCBI taxonomy): Eukaryota > Viridiplantae > Streptophyta > Magnoliopsida > Poales > Poaceae > Avena > Avena longiglumis. The sequence continues at coordinate 25,778,538 of CP125978.1, read as the reverse complement.
ATGAATAAAAACTCGTCGTTTTTCTATTTTATGACCGTTTTCATGAGTTATTGCCCACAATTTTGGGTTCCAGGGCGATTTACAAGTTTTAGAGTTATGACAAAAAACTCTTTGTTTTGCGTTTTATGTCCGCTTTAATGAGTTATTGCCCATTGTTTTGGGGTTCGAGGGCGATTTACATGTTTGAGAGGTATGACCAAAAAGTCATCGTTCTTGCATTTTATAGAAGTTTTCATGAGCTATTGCCCACAGTTTGAGGTTCCAGGGCAATTTACATGTTTTAGAGGTTTTCCCAAAAAGTCATCATTTTTTCCTTTTATGGCCATTTTCATGAGCTATTGCCCATAGTTTTAGGGTTCCAGGGCGATATACAAGTATGAGTGGTATGACAAAAAACTCGTTGTTTTTGTATTTTATGACCGTTTTCATGAGTTATTGCCCACAGTTTTGGGTTCTACGGCGATTTACATGTTTTAGAGTTATCACCAAAAACTCGTCGTTTTGCGTTTTATGGCCGCTTTAATGAGTTATTGCCCATAGTTTTGGGGTTCTAGGGAGATTTACATTTTTCAGATGTACGACCAAAAAGTTGTCTTTTCTATGTTTTATGGACCTTTTAATGAGCTATTGCCCACAATTTTGGGGTTCCAGGGAGATTTACATGACTCAGAGGTATGAGTCAAAACTCATCGTTTTTGCATTTGATGGCCGTTTTCATGAGGTATTGCCCATTTTTTTGGGTTCTCGGGCGATTTACATGGTTCAGAGTTATGAAAAAATTCGTCCTTTTAGCATTTTATGGCCATTTTCATGAGTTATTGACCATAGTTTTGGGGTTCCAGGGCGATTTACATGTTTGAGAGGTTTGACCAAAAAGTCATCGTTTTTGCATTTTATGGTCGTTTTCTTGAGTTATTGTCCATAGTTTTGGCTTCTACGGTGATTTACATGGTTTAGACTTATGAGAAAAATTCGTCTTTTTAGCATTTTATGGCCGTTTTAATGAGTTATTGCCCATATTTTTGGGGTTATAGGGCGATTTACATTTTTGAGATGTACGACCAAAAAGTGGTATTTTCTTTGTTTTATGGACCTTTTAATGAGCCATTGCCCACAATTTTGGTGTTCCAGGGACATTTACATGACTAAGAGGTATGACGAAAAACTCATTGTTTTTGCATTTCATGGCCGTTTTCATGAGGTATTGCCCATTTTTTGGGGTTCTAGGGCGGTTTAGAGTTATGAAAAAATTCGTCCTTTTAGCATTTTATGGCCATTTTCTTGAGTTATTGCCCATAGTTTTGGGGTTCCAGGGCGAGTTACATGTTTGAGAGGTATGAACATAAAGTCGTCGTTCTTGCGATTTATGGCCGTTTTCATGAGCTATTGCCCATAGTTTTAGGGTTCCAGGGCGATATACAATTTTGAGTGGTATGACTAAAAACTCGTCGTTTTTTTATTTTATGATCGTTTTCATGAGTTATTGCCCACAATTTTGGGTTCCAAGGCCATTTACATGTTTTAGAGTTATGACAAAAAATTCTTTGTTTTGCGTTTTATGTCCGCTTTAATGAGTTATTGCCCATTGTTTTGGGGTTCTAGGGCGATTTACATTTTCGAGATGTACGACCAAAAAGGGGTCTATTCTGTGTTTTATGGACCTTTTAATGAGCTATTGCCCACAATTTTGGGGTTCTAGGGAGTTTTACATGACTCAGAGGTATGTCTAAAAACTCATCGTTTTTGCATTTGATGGCCATTTTCATGAGGTATTGCCCATTTTTTGGGGTTCTAGGGCGATTTACATGGTTTCGAGTTATGAAAAAATTCGTCCTTTTAGCATTTTATGGCCGTTTTCATGAGTTATTTCCCATAGTTTTAGGGTTCCAGGGCGATTTACATGTTTGAGAGGTATGACCAAAAAGTCGTCGTCCTTGCGATTTATGGCCGTTTTCATGAGATATTGTCCACAGTTTGGGATTCCAGGGTGATTTACATGTTTGAGAGGTATGTCCAAAAAGTCATCGTTTTTGTATTTTATGGCTGTTCTCATGAGTTATTGCCCATAGTTTTGGCTTCTAGGGAAATTTACATGGTTTAGAGTTATGAAAAAAAATTCGTCTTTTTAGCATTTTATGGCCGTTTTCATGAGTTATTGCCCATTGTTTTGGGGTTCGAGGGCGATTTACATGTTTGAGAGGTATGTCCATAAAGTCATCGTTCTTGCGTTTTATAGAAGTTTTCATGAGCTATTGCCCACAGTTTGAGGTTCCAGGGCAATTTACATGTTTTAGAGGTTTTCCCAAAAAGTCATCGTTTTTTCCTTTTATGGCCATTTTCATGAGTTATTGCCCATAGTTTTAGGGTTCCAGGGCGATATACAAGTTTGAGTGGTATGACAAAAAACTCGTTGTTTTTGTATTTTATGACCGTTTTCATGAGTTATTGCCCATAGTTTTGGGTTCTAGGGCGATTTACATGTTTTAGAGTTATCACCAAAAACTCGTCGTTTTGCGTTTTATGGCCGCTTTAATGAGTTATTGCCCATAGTTTTGGGGTTCTAGGGAGATTTACATTTTTCAGATGTACGACCAAAAAGTTGTCTTTTCTGTGTTTTATGGACCTTTTAATGAGCTATTGCCCACAATTTTGGGGTTCCAGGGAGATTTACATGACTCAGAGGTATGAGTCAAAACTCATCGTTTTTGCATTTCATGGCCGTTTTCATGAGGTATTGCCCATTTTTTTGGGTTCTAGGGCGATTTACATGGTTCAGAGTTATGAAAAAATTCGTCCTTTTAGCATTTTATGGCCATTTTCATGAGTTATTGACCATAGTTTTGGGGTTCCAGGGCGATTTACATGTTTGAGAGGTATGACCAAAAAGTCATCGTTTTTGCATTTTATGGTCGTTTTCTTGAGTTATTGTCCATAGTTTTGGCTTCTACGGTGATTTACATGGTTTAGAGTTATGAGAAAAATTCGTCTTTTTAGCATTTTATGGCCGTTTTAGTGAATTATTGCCCATAGTTTTGGGGTTATAGGGCGATTTACATTTTTGAGATGTACGACCAAAAAGTGGTATTTTCTTTGTTTTATGGACCTTTTAATGAGCTATTGCCCACAATTTTGGTGTTCCAGGGACATTTACATGACTCAGAGGTATGACGAAAAACTCATTGTTTTTAGCATTTCATGGCCGTTTTCATGAGGTATTGCCCATTTTTTGGGGTTCTAGGGCGGTTTAGAGTTATGAAAAAATTCGTCCTTTTAGCATTTTATGGCCATTTTCTTGAGTTATTGCCCATAGTTTTGGGGTTCCAGGGCGAGTTACATGTTTGAGAGGTATGAACATAAAGTCGTCGTTCTTGCGATTTATGGCCGTTTTCATGAGCTATTGCCCATAGTTTTAGGGTTCCAGGGCGATATACAATTTTGAGAGGTATGACTAAAAACTCGTCGTTTTTCTATTTTATGACCGTTTTCATGAGTTATTGCCCACAATTTTGGGTTCCAGGGCGATCTACATGTTTTAGAGTTATGACAAAAAACTCTTTGTTTTGTGTTTTATGTCCGCTTTAATGAGTTATTGCCCATTGTTTTGGTGTTCTAGGGCGATTTACATTTTCGAGATGTACGACCAAAAAGTGGTCTATTCTGTGTTTTATGGACATTTTAATGAGCTATTGCCCATAATTTTGGGGTTCTAGGGAGTTTTACATGACTCAGAGGTATGTCTAAAAACTCATCGTTTTTGCATTTGATGGCCATTTTCATGAGGTATTGCCCATTTTTTGGGGTTCTAGGGCGATTTACATGGTTTCGAGTTATGAAAAAATTCGTCCTTTTAGCATTTTATGGCTGTTTTCATGAGTTATTTCCCATAGTTTTAGGCTTCCAGGGCGATTTACATGTTTGAGAGGTATGACCAAAAAGTCGTCGTCCTTGCGATTTATGGCCGTTTTCATGAGATATTGTCCACAGTTTGGGATTCCAGGGTGATTTACATGTTTGAGATGTATGTCCAAAAAGTCATCGTTTTTGTATTTGATGGTTGTTCTCATGAGTTACTGCCCATAGTTTTGGCTTCTAGGGAAATTTACATGGTTTAGAGTTATGAAAAAAATTCGTCTTTTTAGCATTTTATGGCCGTTTTCATGAGTTATTGCCCATTGTTTTGGGGTTCGAGGGCGATTTACATGTTTGAGAGGTATGACCAAAAAGTCATCGTTCTTGCGTTTTATAGAAGTTTTCATGAGCTATTGCCCACAGTTTGAGGTTCCAGGGCAATTTACAAGTTTTAGAGGTTTTCCCAAAAAGTCATCGTTTTTTCCTTTTATGGCCATTTTCATGAGCTATTGCCCATAGTTTTAGGGTTCTAGGGCGATATACAAGTTTGAGTGGTATGGCAAAAAACTCGTTGTTTTTGTATTTTATGACCGTTTTCATGAGTTATTGCCCATAGTTTTGGGTTCTAGGGCGATTTACATGTTTTAGAGTTATCACCAAAAACTCGTCGTTTTCCGTTTTATGGCCGCTTTAATGAGTTATTGCCCATAGTTTTGGGGTTCTAGGGAGATTTACATTTTTCAGATGTACGACCAAAAAGTTGTCTTTTCTGTGTTTTATGGACCTTTTAATGAGCTATTGCCCACAATTTTGGGGTTCCAGGGAGATTTAGATGACTCAGAGGTATGAGTCAAAACTCATCGTTTTTGCATTTGATGGCCGTTTTCATGAGGTATTGCCCATTTTTTTGGGTTCTCGGGCGATTTACATGGTTCAGAGTGTTGCCTGCCAAAACCCGTGACGATGACGAGCAACACGGAGACGGAGGCTCCCAGGATGCTGGTGGGCCTGGTCCCTCGGCGACGGCGCAAAAGTTCCGCGTCACGCCCGGCTTGGTTCGAGATGCGCTAACGACCTATACCGTCGAAGGTGAAGGATTGTTCGATTGATTTCTGCATGGTAAACAAGTATCGTAAAATTCGAGCCGTAATCGGCTCCCAGTTTCCACAAATCGGCTCCTAAAGCCGATTGCCCCATGGTTCTGCATTAGATTTATGATAACATGGGGTTTTGCTTGATCACTACAAGTTAAATCGATCTACGATAGTCTAATATTTTCACCACGTAACTGGAACGTCCTACGCGTGATTGAGCCTTGTACGTACAAAAGATGAAGAATATTAACCCTAGAGGAGGCCTAATAACCAACGTAAAGCCAATTACCGGAACATCTTCTCTAGAACGAATAAGCCACGTCCTTATGTATTACTGGATCGTTCAACCCGTTTGTAAGGCCTGATTACGTAGATATTAAACTAAACCTTGGTGAACAAGGCACAACTATAACAGATCGAATCGACTAAATAAAGATCAAGCAAGGTGCTACCCTTGCACTTTGGGAAAAGGTGCAAGGGTAGCGAGATAGCTAGAGGTAGCATAACTTCGACGATAGTAATGAAAAAGCACCGATGCTAGTCTCAAACAATTTATGATAATGGTATTACTCGCCATCAACAACGCTTCAGTACGAGTAAAACCAGGTAACGCATAAGTAGATACTGCCTAGATCGCAAGATGCGATCTAGGCAGCATGGCACTTACCCGAAAGAAACCCTAGAAACAAGGGGTGGCGATGCGCCGAGATTGTGTTTGTTGTGAACGTGGTTGTCCTCCTTTTTCGATAACCTTAGGTACATATTTATAGTCCGGAGACTCTCTACTTTTGGAATAACTCTATAACTCTATCTCTACCTAAACATAAACGGAACCTAAACAAACACGAAACCTACTATGATACAAGATACACGGGCAATCTAGCCCAAATCCACGCACTAGGCCGATCCAACAACATGTTGAATATATGTATCTTCCAAGCCCATCTTGATCACGGCCCATCTCCGTCTTTGGCCAAAATACGGTGATAACACATGCCCCCCTGGTTTTGGCAATGATAATTCCAAAACCACTCTGTGTGTTTTTTTTCTTCTTCTCCTCTTTTTTTTATCGGGCTGCGCGTCGACAGAATGCGTGGCAGAACAGAATCGTCACGCTACCCCTTCATCATGATGCCCTGTCTTCTCAACTCCTGCGCAGTGCATGATTTGACGATTTTGGCAGTGCAATCTGGGGAACCGCTATGGCATTGAACCGTCTCTCCACTATTCCCTTATTTAAATTCGCCTGAACAGTTCACAGTCCCGTCTTCCTCCGGTTGCGGAAAACCCTCTTCCTCCGCCGAAAACCTGTTTCTTGCCATGGCCTCCTCGCTTCCTCGGTGTGTCTTCCCGCCTCCAACTCGATTAGCGACAGAACCGACGCCAGAGCACCCGCCATCGGCGTCTGATACTTCGCCCACGATGGTGGGACGAAAGGGACTGGGACTTTGCCGTCTGGTCAGAGGACGATGCGTCCCTGACTGACGGTGAAGAGAGCCTGATTCCTCGTTGACGGGAACGGAGGCGAGAGCGACGACGCCTGGTCGTGGGACGGCGTCGAGTCCTCCGACGAGGAGGAGGAATCGGAGGAGGACACCTCCTCCGACGAGTATCCGCCGACGAAGCGCTTCCGCGCCGGGTCCAGCGAAGACACTGAAGATGACGAGGAGGACGAAGAGGTCCCCGCTGGTTTCTTCAGCAGCAGCAGCGAGGATGACGCCGGCAGCAGCGCTGAAGACAGCGAAGAGGACGTCGGCGACGACAGCGGCGACGATCTCGCCCTTTAGATTAGGAACCAGTAGCAGCAACAGTAGTAGTAGGCTCCCTTTTGTAATCAATCGTCCTTTGTAAGCAAGCATCTTTTGAATGAATGAAAATCTACTTCCCGAAGATTGCCTTGTTCGCCCCTGATCTTGCCGATAGCCACGATAGGTCGATGTCCTAAAATTCGATGATACTGCATCGGCTCTCAACATCTTGCACGCAGCTGATTAAACAAGTCAAATCGAAAAGAGCCGATGACTATCCATCGGCTTCTCCCAAAAAACGTTGATAGGGTCAAACTCTGGTCGCATCTTTAGGCACATTAAAACGGCCACTTCTTGATCTCAAACGATGACCTGCGACCTTTCTCAAAACGGGCGACCCAAATCTCCAATTGCCCATCGAAAAACATGCTCTGCACAAACGACCAGTGACAAGCAAAGATACACGTTCTGCTTTGACAGATCACCAACATGTTTTTTATTCGGCCGATTTTCAGCATCGGCCCCCATATTTTTACTGTCCATTGTCTCACGTGCCTTTACCTAGCCGATTTCATGTATCGGCCCCTCAAGTTCTATTGTCCAACATCCCACATGCTTGGGAAATATTTCTTGAGATGTTGACCGTTGACCGCCACTGGGAACTTCACGCCGTCCAGCTCCTCAAGCATGTACGCGTTTCCTCTTAAAACTTGGTCGACCCTGTACGGACCGTGCCAATTTGGAGACCATTTACCATATGTTGCATCCTTAGTCCCCAAGGGCAACACAGCTTCCCATACCAGATCACCAACGTGGAACTCCTTTGGCTTCACTTTCTTGTTGTATGCACGAGCTACTTTGGCCTTGTTCTCTTTGATTTTCTCCAGTGACCATAGCCTGAGCTCGGTTAAATCCTCCACACTGTCACTCATCAAGGTTGCGTATTCTTCAGTCGTTAGATCGTCCTGAAAAGTGACGCGTCTCGATCCAGCCGTAATTTCCCAGGGTAGGACGGCTTCCTGTCCATATACTAGATGGTATGGTGAGGTTTTTATTGCCCCATGGCATGACATGCGATAAGCCCATAACGCCTCTGACAAAACCTCGTGCCAACGTCCTTGGTGCTCATCGACTTTCCTCTTGATCAGCTTGATGAGGCTCTGGTTGGACGCTTCAGCTTGCCCATTTGCTTGAGCATAGTATGGAGATGATCTAATCAGCTTGATCCCCATGTCCTCGCAGAACTTTCTAAACTCCTGAGAAATAAAGACTGAACCTCCTGAAGGGTTCGCAGCATAGAAAACAAAAATTTTCCTACGATGTGAACTATATACCAAGATCTATTTATACTAGATACAAACAACGGGCGGATGTATATCCGTAGAGAATATACCCTTGAAGACCGACAAAGCTTAACGAGTCCAAACTCGTGGTTGATGTAGACGATCTCTTGCCGATCTCAAGATCGAGAGGAAGTCCTAGCGCCGCAAATCAGCAGCGCATCCGTGCTCGCACACACGTTCGAGGCACCGAGCAACCTCCGCCTCCTCGCTCCAGCGATGCAGCGGAAGCACAACTCTTTCTTGCCGAAAAGCCACCGGGAACATGTATCGCTAGTCCGAGACCATGGGGATAAATTCTAGAGGGGAGAGAGATCCTTCACGAGGAGGTGTGAGTGAGAAGTGAGAGGAGGGGCTCCTTTTAGGAGGGGGGAACCCCAAGGGGTGGCGCATGGGGGCTGCCCCCTCCCTCATCATGTGGGTGGACACTCCACTCACAAAATGACCCTTCAAAAGTCCACTCAAAATCCCACTCAAAATCCCATTAAATTTCCACCAAATTTAATGCAAACTCTCATTAAATAAAACTCTTTTATTTTATTCAGAATTTTGTCAATTACTTTAATGACAAACATTCACAATAACCTTGCTAGAATTCTATTTCACATGCATAACCACTTTATGCAATTTCACCCAAAACCTTGTTTGGTATCTAGTGAAATAAATTCCTGCGCTTGTTTATTCTTTCGGCATGAAACTTTTGCTCCAATTGGATGTCGGTGTCTCTTAAGTGTGTCACCCTACGGTTCGTGAATAATGCGGACATGATCGAGACCCTCTCGGATCAATAATCGAGCGGATCTGGAGACCCATCGACTCCCACACATTCAACGATGACTTTCTTGTGATCGTCGGAACCTTTTACGCTAGTATCTTAATCCCTTTGTTTCACGATATATTACATGTCCGAGATTCGATCATCGGTATCTCCATACCTAGTTTGATCTCGTTACCGACATGCACTCTTTTCTCGTTCTTCTGATATAACATTCTAGTGATCAAATCACTTGCTTGCAAGCTAATCAATGTGATATCACCGAGAGGGCCCAGAGTATATCTATCCGTCATCGGGATGAACAAATTCCACTCTCGATCCATGAGCCTCAACATAACACTTTATTAGTTCTGAACCCATCTTTATAATCACCCGTTACGGTGTGACGTTTGATGTTATCAAGAAACTCTTAGGTGTTAGTGATTGACATGATCTCATGGTCTAAGGATTAGGATCACCGTAAGTTGTTATAGCAATATAAACTCAATGACTTTGATCGTAATGCTATACTTGGATGAATGTTCATCACATCATTACACTAATGTTGTGATCCGTTATTAACAACATCCAATGTCCATGATCGAAACCTTGATCATCTTGTTAATCAACGAGCTAGTTTATGAGAGAGGCTTAACTAGGAACTTTCGTTTGTTTATTAAACACACATGTATTAACGTTCCGTATTAATACAATTATAGCATGCAAAATAAACATCTATCATATACTTGGAATACACATAATAAACAATTTATTATTGCCTCTCGGGCATATTCCTTCATCTCCCACTTGCACTAGAGACAATAATCTAGTTACATAGTGATATATCTAACACCCATTGAGTTCGGTGTTGATCATGTTTTGCTCTAGGGAGAGTTTTAGTCAACGGATCTGCTACATTGAGATCCGTATGTACTTTAAATCTTTATATCTCCATCCTTGACATGCTCGCGGATGGAGTGAAACCGGCGCTTAATATGCTTGGAATGCTTGTGAGACCTTGGCTCTTTGGCATTGGCAATGGCACCATTGTTGTCACAATAGATCACCATTGGGTCCAACGCTTGCCACAACTCCTAGTTCGGATATGAACTCCTTCATCCAAATCGCTTCTGAGCCGCTTCAAGCAACATATTGACCTCCGTTGTTGATCCCGCTACCACAGGTTGTTTGGAGCTCCTCCAACTAACGCTCCGCCATTCATGAGAAATACGTATCCGGATTGAGACTTAGAGTCATCCGGATCGGTGTCAACGCTAGCGTCAACATAACACTTAGCGACGAGCTCTTCGTCACCGCCGTATACAAGAAACATATCCTTAGTTCTTCTCAAGTACTTAAGGATATTCTTGACCGCTATCCAGTGTTCCGAGCCTGGATCCGATTGGTACCTACTAGTCAAACTAATAGCGTGTGCCACATCCGGTCTTGTACATAGCATGGCGTACATTATAGAGCCTATGGTCAAGCATAGGGACTTTGTCCATTATCTCTCTTTCTTCCAAGCCGGACTTTGAGTCTTACTCAATGTCTTGCCTTGCAACATAGGTAAGAACCCTTCTTACTTCGTCCATTTTAAACTTCTTTAAAATCTTATCAAGGTATGTACTATGATAGCCCTATTAGGCGCCTAGATCTATCTCTATAGATCTTTATGCCTAATATGTAAGATGCTTCACCTAGGTCCTTCATTGAAAATTTGTTGTTTAGATAACTTTTAACACTGTTTAAAGTTCTATATCATTCCGATCAATAATATGTCATCCACATATAGTATCAGAAATGCCACATTGCTCCCACTCACTTTCTTGTAAATACAAGCTCCTCCATAAGTTTGGACAAATCCAAACTCTTTGATCACCTCATCAAAGCGGAGATTCCAACTTCGTGATGCTTGCTTCAATCCATAGATGGATCGCTGAAGCTTGCACACCTTGTTAGCATCCTTAGGATCGACAAAACCCTTTGGTTGTATCATATACAACTCTTCTTCAATATTACCATTGAGAAACGCAGTTTTGACATCCATCTGCCATATTTCATAATCGAAATATGCAGCAATTGCTAACATAATCCTAACTGACTTTAGCATCGCTACGGAGAGAAAGTCTCATCGTAGTCAACTCCTTGAATTTGTCGAAACCCCTTTGCGACAAGTCGAGCTTTATAGATGGTCACATTACCATCAAGATCAGTTTTCCTTTTGAAAATCCATTTGTTCTCCACGGCCTTTCGGTGTGAGGTAATTCCACCAAGTTCCAAACTTGATTTTCATACATGGATTCCATCTCGGATTTCATGGCTTCTAACCATTTGTTGGAATCCGGGCTCATCATCGCTTCTTCATACGTCGCAGGTCATTATTTTCATCAACCATGAAATTTATGACAGATTTCCGTGACTCGGAGCTGCCAGCGTCTGTTTGACCTGCGAGGTTCGGTAGTACTCTCTTCGGAGTTTCATGATCATTATCATTAGTTCCTTCTTCAACAGGTGGAGCCAACTCCGAACGACTTCCGGCAAGCGCTACTCGCCATACTTTGAAGAGAAGGTTCCATAACCTCTTCGAGTTCTACTTTCCGACTACTCACACCTTTCGCGAGAAACTCTTTCTCTAGAAAGGATCCATTCTTGGCAACAAAAACCTTGCCCTCGGATCTGTGATAGAAGGAATACCCAATAGTTTCTTTAGGGTATCCTATGAAGACGCATTTTCCGCTTTGGGTTCGAGTTTATCCGGTTGAAGTTTCTTCACATAAACATCGCAACCCCAAACTTTAAGAAATGACAGCTTAGGTTTGTTTCCAAACCACAATTCATACGGTGTCGTTTCAACGGATTTAGATGGTGCCCGATTTAAAGTGAATGCAGCTTTCTAGTGCATAACCCCAAAATGACAACGGCAAGTCCGTCAGAGACATCATAGATCGAACCATATCTAATAAAGTACGATTGACGTTCAGACACACCATTTCATTGTGGTGTTCCGGGTGTGAGTTGTGAAACAATTCCACACTCTTTCATGTGAGTGCTAAACTCGTAACTTAGATACTCACCTCCACTGGACCGTAGAAATTTGATCTTTCTATTACGATGATTTTCCACTTCATTCGAAATTCCTTGAACTTTTCAAAGGTTTCAGACTTGTGTTTCATCAAGTAGATATAACCGTATCTACTCAAATCATCCGTGAAAGTAACAAAATAACGATATCCACCTCGGCCGACACACTCATTGGACCACATACATCCGAATGTATGATTTCCAATAAATCGCCTGCTCCATTGAACCGGAAAACGGCGTTCTAGTCATCTTGCCCATAAGGCATGGCTCACATGTATCAAATGATTCATAATCAAGTGATTCTAAAAGTCCATCCGAATGGAGCTTCTTCATGCTTAATGCCAATATGACCTGACGGCGATTGCCACATATATGCGGATATATCATCACTAAGTTTAATCCTTTTAGCATCAATATTATGAATATGTGTAACATTATCATCGAGATCCAACAGAAATAAACCATTCAACATTGGTGCATGACCATAAAAGATTTCATTCATATAAATGGAACAACCATTGTTCTCATTTGAATGAAAAACCACTTTGCATAAAACATGATCCGGATACAATGTTCATGCTCGGTCAGGCACCAAATAACAGTTATTTAAGTTTATAACTAATCCGACGGTAAGTGGAGAGGTAGCGTTCGACGGCGATCACATCAACGTTTGATCCATTGCCGACACGCATCTTGACCTCACCCTTGCTAGCGGTCGCTGTTCATGACCCACGATTCGAGTTACAAATATTAGCAATCGAACCGGTATCAAATACCCAGTGCTCACGAGCACTAGTCAAGTACACATCAATAACATGTATATCATATATACCTTTGTTTGCCTTGCCGGCCTTCTTGTCCGCCAGATACTTGGGGCGATTGCGCTTCGATGGCGATCCCCTTACAATAGTAGCACTTTGGTATCGGACTTAGGTCCAACTCGGGTTTCTTTTCAGCGCTGCAATAGGCTTGCCGCCTTCCGTTTTCCCTTCTTGTCTTTCTTGAAACCAGTGTTCCTATTGATCATCAACACTTGATGTTCCTTTTGATCTCCACTTCGCAGTTTTAAGCATTGGTAAGCTCGGGGAGACTTCTTCATGCCTTGCATATTATAGTTCATCACGAAGCTCTTATAGCTAGGTGGCGTAGAACACGATGGATGCCTAAGTCAATGGGAATCGTTATTCCCAAGGACACAAGCTTATCGGCGTAATCCGACATCTTGAGTACATGCTCACTAACGGAGCTGTTCTCTTCCATCATGCAGCTAAAGAACTTTTCAAGCATTGTAGCTCTCTGACATGTGTCGAAAATCATTTTCAACTCACCCATTGTATCAAAAGCATTGCCGTTTTGAAATGCTTTCAAGTTCGCTCTAGCCCATACAATATGCCGCAATGAACTAAGTTGTGGTCCTCGACGAGTCGATAGACATTCTTCTCCTCGTCAGGCATCGTCAAAGGGTGGGGGCCTAATGGCGCTTCTAGCACATATTGCTTTTGTGCAGAGAGGAGAATCCTCAAATTCATGGCCCATTCAAGAAAGTTGCTACCGTTCGTTGCTAGTTTCTCTTTCTCCATGAACGCATTGAAATTAAAAGCGGTGGTGCCATCTACAACAGAATTTGTAAAGTTTAGACTAAGTGTATGATAGATTGAGTTCAACTAATCTATATTACGAATGAACTCCCACTCAAAAGCGACATCCCTCGTGTCCTTTTGGTGATTACATGAACCAAATCCACTACACCAAGTCCGATCATCACGTGAGTCGGTATAGCTTCAAAGGCGAGCATCAAATGGGCATCATATCAACTATATGACTCATGCTTAACCTTTCGGTTACGTGTTCGAGGCCATGCATACATGCTAGGCTCGCCAAGTTAGAACCTTAGTATTTTTGCGTGTGTAACTGTCTTACACCCGAAGTATGGTCGAGGATCCAAGTACACTCGATCATCACGTGATGTCTTGGAGCGACGAAAACATAATCGGTGCATACTAAAGGAAGAACACATTTTTATCTTGATATTTAAATGAGGGATCATCTTATTATGCTTAACAAAGCGCTAAATAAGCAATATAAGATGCAATCAAACATCATATGTTTAATAGTGAAATTATATGGTTCCCGCAGATGATCTCTATCATGTGCATCGTGGTATGATCACTATCATACCTATATGTAAATCCACAATCTATGGGTTTTACGCTATGTGTGTTGTAAGAGTATCATCTCATACTTCTACTTACAACACTACCATATCATAACACTAGCCCAGAACAATCTAAACTAGACGCTTCTAATTTATCCATTGCAAGTTTTACGTGAGGGCTTTCGAGATAGAACCGTTCTTACCTCGAACATGAACCACAACGAGGATAATCAAATTGTTGACAACTCGCTTGCAAAATAGATATTGAATATAGTAGGAGACAGACACCCGCTAGCCACTTATGCAAACTAGTTGCATGTCAAGCGTGGAACAGGTCTCATGTGCGAGGACATGTAAAGTTTGTCCGCCTTCATCCCACTATGCCACCAATATCCAAAATCACAAGAAAGGAGCAACAACATGATCATCGCCCACATACTCATATGTGTACTACCCGTGTAAAGTATCTACGCATAGATCCGGCTCGATACCCTTTGAAGGGTTCGCAAGATAGAAAACAAATTTTTCCTACGATGTGAACTATATACCAAGATCTATTTATACTAGATACAAACAGGCGGATGTATATCCGTAGAGAACATACCCTTGAAGACCGACAGTAAGCTAACGAGTCCAAACTCGTGGTTGATGTAGACGATCTCTTGCCGATCTCAAGATCGAGAGGAAGTCCTAGCGCCGCAAATCAGCGGCGCATCCGTTCTCGCACACACGTTCGAGGCACCGAGCAACCTCCGCCTCCTCGCTCCAGCGATGCAGCGGAAGCACAACTCTTTCTTGCCGAAAAAACCGGGAACATGTATCTCGCTAGTCCGAGACCATGGGGATAAATTCTAGAGGGGAGAGAGATCCTTCACGAGGAGGTGTGGTGAGAAGTGAGAGGAGGGCTCCTTTTAGGAGGAGGGGGGAACCCCAAGGGGTGGCAGCGCATGGGGCTGCCCTTGCCCTCCCTCATCATGTGGGTGGACACTCCACTCACAAAATGACCCTTCAAAAGTCCTCAAAATCCCACTCAAAAATCCCATTAAATTTCCACCAAATTTAATGCAAACTCTCATTAAATAAAACTCTTTTATTTTATTCAGAATTTTGTCAATTACTTTAATGACAAACATTCACAAATAACCTTGCTAGAATTCTATTTCACATGCATAACCACTTTATGCAATTTCACCCGAAAACTTTGTTGGTATCTAGTGAAATAAATTCCTGCGCTTGTTTATTCTTTCGGCATGAAACTTTTGCTCCAATTGGATGTCGGTGTCTCTTAAGTGTGTCACCCTACGGTTCGTGAATAATGCGGACATGATCGAGACCCTCTCGGATCAATAATCGAAGCGGGATCCGAGACCCATGACTCCACACATTCAACGATGACTTTCTTGTGATCGTGGAACCTTTTACGCTAGTATCTTAATCCCTTTGTCTCACGATATATTACATGTCCGAGATTCGATCATCGGTATCTCCATACCTAGTTTGATCTCGTTCGACATGCACTCTTTTCTCGTTCGTGATATAACATTCTAGTGATCAAATCACTGGCTTGCAAGCTAATCAATGTGATATCACCGAGAGGGCCCAGAGTATATCTATCCGTCATCAGGATGAACAAATTCCACTCTCGATCCATGAGCCTCAACATAACACTTTATTAGTTAACCCATCTTTATAATCACCCTGTTACGGTGTGACGTTTGATGTTATCAAGAAACTCTTCCGGTGTTAGTGATTGACATGATCTCATGGTCTAAGGATTAGGATCACTTCGTAAGTTGTTATAGCAATATAAACTCAATGACTTCGATCGTAATGCTATACTTCGGATGAATGTTCATCACATCATTACACTAATGTTGTGATCCCGTTATTAACAACATCCAATGTCCATGATCAGGAAACCTTGATCATCTTGTTAATCAACGAGCTAGTTTATGAGAGAGGCTTAACTAGGAACTTTCTGTTTGTTTATTAAACACACATGTATTAACGTTTCCGTATTAATACAATTATAGCATGCAAAATAAACATCTATCATATACTTGGAATACACATAATAAACAATTTATTATTGCCTCTCAGGGCATATTCCCTTCACCTCCATCGGTCGTGATAGTTTGGGGAATCCCGAATCTATGGATGACATGTTCTTTCACAAAATTGATAACATCCTTTGAATTCACTGACTTCATCGGGACAGCCTCCACCCATTTAGTGAAGTAGTCAGTGATAGCCAGAATCCACATGTGGCCTTTGCTTGATGGAGGATTGATTTTGCCGATCATGTCCATGCCCCAACCTCGGAATGACCAAGGCTTGATGATGGGGTTCATTGCTGACGCGGGTACCATCTGGATTTTTCCAAATTTCTGACATGCTTGACACCCTTTGTAGTAGTTGAAACAGTCCTCAAGCATGGTGGGCCAATAAAACCCTGATCGCCTGATCAACCATTTCATCTTATGAGCCGATTGGTGAGTTCCACAGGCGCCTTCGTGTACCTCGTGTAGGAGCTGATTGGCCTCGGCCGTCCCGTGCATTTGAGCAATAGCCCTTCCAGTCCTGTAAAACATGTCATCCCCAATAAGCACGTACTTCATGGCTTTGTACCTTATCCGTTTAGGTGCCCCGAGCGAATCTTTCAAGTAATTGAAGATATCGGCTCTCCGATCGTCTGCTTCGAGGCATGCACACGTCGGCTCCTTCTACCACGTCCTTGTATCCTGAAGCCATCTGCGCAAGATCGTTCGCCTCGGTATTCTGCGATCGTGGGATCCAAGTGAAGTTTACGTCACAATTGCGTCATCAGCTCGCGGTGCAACCATAATGGGAAGAGGGACTCGCTCTCGCTTGTAGTCCTCCGTGAGCTGAAATCACCAACTTGAGTCTCAAAATTTCCATCGCTTCCGCTCCGGCCGGAGTAACTCCATCCCTTGCATATCGCCTCGTGCTCGGCTACATTGTTGGTGCGAGAGGTAGACAATCGATGGAGAAGGAAAATGTTGCCCCAGGCGACACGAGTAAAATGCCGATGCCGCAGCCATCGTCACAATCCGTCGAAAAACATAGCCCGCTCTTATGGACGGTCGGCTATGTTAGTGTTGATCCTTTCAGCGATAAGATCGGCGCCTGTCCTTAATCGCTTTCGCGGGTTGATACGGATGTCAAACTCGATAATGCAAACATCCATTTGCCCGGTGCCTTTTTAACATAGGAGCCGGCATGTGCTTTATGACGTCGGACGGCATATGATGATGATCTCTGCTGATAGCAAAATGTGGCGCAACTTGGTGCAGGTGAAAAACAGGCAGAGGCACAACTTATCGATATCAGGGTACCTCGTCTCTGCGTCCAGCATCCTCCTGCTTATGTAAAAGACGACTCGCTCCATCCCATCATAAACTTGCACCACTACCGAGGCGATGGACGTGTCAGCCACTGACAAGTAAATGTAGAACGGCCTGTCAGGCTGAGGTGGAATTAACACTGGCAGCTTTGTTAGATATTCTTTGATCTCGTCAAAGGCTCGTTGTTGTTCTGCCCCCCAGCGGAATTCCTCGTCAGATTTGATTTTTACTAGTCCCATGAACGGCTCAATCCTTCCTGACAGATTGGAGATGAATCGTCTGACGAAGTTGATCTTGCCGATAAGGGACTGCAGTTCTTTCTTCGTGGTGGGTGGCTTCATTGTTCGCACTGCCTCCTGACTTTTCAGGCCGATCTCAATTCCGCGTTCATGGACCAAAAAACCCAAGAACTGACCGGCCGTCACCCCGAAAGCACACTTCTTTGGATTCATCCGTAGCCCGAACTTCCTCGTTCGGTCCAGGACGCGTTGCAGATCGTCCAAGTGTCCGTGCGCTGAAGCAGACTTGACCACCACGTCGTCGATGTAAATCTCCACCAGTTTGCCGATCAAATCATGAAAAATATAATTCATGGCCCTTTGGTATGTGGCGCCGGCATTTTTCAGTCCAAACGTCATGACTACATATTCGAATAACCCCACTGACCCTGGGACTCTGAATGTAGTCTTGTGTATGTCTTCTGGAGCCATGAATATCTGGTTGTAACCGGCATTGCCGTCCATGAAGCTCAAAATTTTATTACCAGCTGCTGCATTGATTAATGTTTCTGCCACCGGCATCGGATACTCATCCTTTGGGGTAGCTCTGTTGAGATCTCGAAAATCTATAGCAACACGCCATTGGCCACCTTTCTTCTCTACAGGTACGATACTAGAAATCCACTCAGCATACCTGCATGGTCTGATCAACTTGGCTGTCAACATTTTCTCGACCTCTTTCTTGACTTCTTCCAGAATTTCGGCCTTCATTTGTCGTGCTCGCTGAAACGGCGAAATCCTTTTTTGAGCGGAGTCGATGCTCGATGATGCTCTGTCCAACCTGCATCTCTGTAGTCGGTGCGGCGGCGGATATTGTTTCAACAGGGCCACCATCGGGCCCCGCAGACTCGGCTCTAACTTTCTGCTGATAAATGTTGGTCGTGGCTTATCCCCAGGACCAATGTCGATCTCTTCTAGCTCATCAGCGGATGTAAACCCATACCCTAGCTTTCCGTCACCTGTCAAATCGACGCTAAACACAGGGCAAACGGTAGGTGAGGACAACAAAATTAATTTGGGCCGATCGCTTGAATCGGCCCCCTTTTTGCTTGCATCAGTCAAGGACGGTTTACACATTCTTATTTTACAGTGGCAGAGCATCTCTTTGCTACGACTACATGAGCTGCTTGTCGTATGATCGCTGCTTTTTATTTTTTGGGGCCGATCGCAGGGATCGGCCGTACCACGGATGATCGTGGGCTTTTCTACTCTGTAAGGCCAGTGGATAAGACCATCCTCACCCCGTTTTTTGTAGCTTCAATACGCTCGCAGCCGTCTAGATTGATTCCAGAGATCGGCTCTTGGTCTTACCTTCCCGACGTTCATGCCAGCTATGGAGATCTCGATAGAATCGTCTGCGTGGATGACCTCCACTTCGTCTCCATCCTTTGGATCGTGCATGGTGCATTGTGGACGGATGCAGCAATTAGCGTGAATCCAATCCCTTCCTAGCAAGGCGGTGTAAGTGCTTTTGCTCTCACGACGAAGAATGACGTGTACGGTTTTCCTGCCTTTGTCAAGTCCACGTTCGACGCCTTGCGTTCGAAGACGACGTTGAAGTCGCTCAACGTGGCGTTGGTTTTGATCGGATCTGCGTGGGCGTCCCAAACGTCGTAGCATGGAGTATGGCATGATATTGATCGCCGCTCGGTGTCCACCAACATCTTCTTGACAGGTTGCCCATTGATGTAACCTCGCGGTGCAGGGCTTTCGGATGTTTGTAACCCTTCTCACGTGGCTTCTCAAAGATAACCGGCCGTGGCGCCGTCAACCGTGCCACGGGTAGCTCATCGGTTCTTGGCGCGCGAATTCGGCGGAGTACAAACACCATGTTTGTGCCAGCCGATGTCTTTGCATCGGCTTTTACCGGTTTGGGGCGCCACTCTTTCCTTGTCGGGCAGTCTTCCGCTTCCAAAGTTTGCCTCACTTTGACGGCCAGATCAGGCCGTGCTTTCTTCAAAGCGTGGAGATCGTGTGACTTCCTCTAAATTCTGCCGCTGCACTCGCTTACAGGTGTGTCTGAGTCCGTCGGGACACCATCTTGGACGGTGATACATGTCTTCGTCTTTGTCATCCTTTGGCTTCTCGAGGTCTTCTGCTCGAGCGGACTCCTTGTGACGGCCCTGGGGCGGAAGAGGCCCTAGACGTTTGAATACTGACACTGGCCTCGTTTCTTCCTTTTGCTGACCGCATTCCGGGCAGTTGTCGATTGTAGGCAATCGGCTCATTCCCGCGCCCCAGCAATACTTGAAGAAAGGACAATCCCAATGCCTGTCTGCGCCTTCCTTCTCTTTCGACGGTCCCCTAGCAAGGTGCTCATATCTTTCGTCGTCTCTGTCGCGCCAGCGACGTTGGTCATACTGGCGCTCATACTTGTTAAGGAGATGCGTGGAATGTGGCTTCTGATATCGCACTCTCCTCACTTGTTCCTCCGTTAAGTACCGCCTGTCATTGTGGCTGGGCCGGTCGCATGGACCAGCCTCCTTTCTTTCCTCGCCCCGAGAGCGACCACCGTCCTCCTTGTACGTGTCATGGTGGTACCCAGACCCTGCCATATTAACGCCGAACGAGAAATCCAGCTTACGCCTCGCGGAGCGACTGAGTTCTACCACGTTGACGCCGGGAAATGGGTTTGTGTCCACTTTCATGGCGAACTGCCCAAGGATCAGACGTCCTTGTTCTATCGCCATTTGGATTTGGCGGCGAAGCTCTTTGCACTCGTTGGTGGTGTGGGTGAACGAATGATGCCACTTGCAGTATGGTCTCCCATTCATTTCCTGAGCCGTAGGGATTTTGTGGCCTTCGGGTAACCTCAGCTGCTTCTCCTTCAGCAGCAAATCGAATATCTGCTCAGCTTTGCTCACATCGAAGTCGAACCCTTTCGCAGGCCCTTGCTGTTTCACCCATTTGCAGGCCACAGGATCTGCCCCCCGAGCCCATTCAGCTACGGCCACCTCCTGGTCCTGTGTAGGATCTTCTTCTTCTGCATCGACCAGGCCTATCGGACGCTTGAATTTGTCTTGGTACAACTCAGGGTGGCGCTGTTCATACATCGTCAGTTTCTGGGCCATGTGCGCCAATGAGTTGTACTCCACTTGGAAAGCCAGATCCTTGATGGGTGCTGAGAGACCCAACACTGCCAGTTCGACCGCTTCCTTCTCAGTTAAACGAGCCGAGTAACATCGGTTCTTGACAGTCCTGAAGCGCTGGATGTACTCGGCTACAGTTTCTCCTCGCTTAGACTTTGCGCCAGTCGCAATGCCGACCTCGGTGGCCTCGAATGGTCTTGGATGTGGAACTGCTCTTCCGGTTGCTTCCGGTATGAATTGAATCGGTGGTAGTGAGGTGTACCACCCAAAGGCTGGTCTGTCGAGATTGCGCAAAAATCTTACGCATCGATCCGATGCGAAATCATGCCTAGTTGTGCGGTATCGCTTATGTGCTCGATCGAGCTCGACCCTTGACCAATGAACCTTGAGAACTCGGGGAGTTTATACTTGGGTGGCGGCGGAATCGATCAAACTTCGTTGGGTACGGCTTTGAATAGCCGATTGTCCTCCTCTTGACGCAGCGGTTTAACTGGTCCCTCGGATGGTACCGATTTGCTCCTTTGTTTGAGCCGTAGGGGCTAGATTCTCATGACTGGTTCGATGGCATACTTGGCTATACGCGCTTTGTTTGTCGGCGTCCATCCCAGCCATCGCTGCTCCGGACACGCTGCCCTCAAGATCCGCCCAAGAGCTCTGCGCCAGAAACCCTGCGGTTGCAATCTGTTTGGTGCGTGTCGGTTATTGCGATCCGCACGTGGCGCATATATATCCGTGTGGGATCTCCTTAGGTGGCTCAAACAGGAATTGGCAATCGCCTGGGTCGCCTCCAGCCTTGTAGACGACGTAAGCCGCTGCCCCTGGCGGTTCTGGAGCGGCAAGTGCGAATGGGAGCTGTGGCCTGGTCTGGAGCGGTCTTTCTCCCTGGTGAGTCCCTAAAGTAGGTCCTGGCGGAGAGTACTGATGCTTCATGATCTCCTGAACTACGCGAACCGCGACCCGCTCGAAAGCGTTCACCAGGCTCTCAGAATGGCGGTGCAGAGAATGAGCCACCATGTAGTTGACTTCCTGTCGTAGGTCTCTGGTGCGCTCCTCCGAAGGAAGAGACAGATCCACCTCATTGAGAGCGCCCTCGGGGGAGAACCCCTTCCACCTGATGCCATGCTTACGGGTCCTCTCAAAAGAGCCGATGAGGTCCTCCTCGAAGAGAGCCTTGATCTCGTCGTACTTGGCCTTGTGCTCGTCAGGTAGATCGTCGTAAGTGAGTGGTCTGTTCTCCATTGCAGCGTCGGATGTTGATGTAGACGTTGTTGAACGTCCCACCGGGCGTGCCAGAATGTGTTGCCTGCCAAAACCCACCGGCGAGCAGCGACGAGCAACACGGAGAGCCGGGAGGCTCCAGATCGCCTGGTGGGCCCTGGTCCCTCGGGCGACGGCCGCAAAGTTCCGGCACACGTCCCGGCTTGGTTCGGCGTGCCACGACCTATACCTGGTCGAAGGTGAAGGATTGCTCGATTGATTTCTGCATGGTAAACAAGTATCGTAAAATTCGAGCCGTGTCGGCTCCCGGTTTCCAGAATCGGCTCCTAAAGCCGATTTCCCCATGGTTCAGCATTAGATTTATGATAACATGGGGTTTTGCTTGATCACTACAAGTTAAATCGATCTACGATAGTCTAATGTTTTCACCACGTAACTGGAACGTCCTACGCGTGATTGAGCCTTGTACGTACAAAAGATGAAGAATATTAACCCTAGAGGAGGCCTAATAACCAACGTAAAGCCAATTACCGGAACATCTTCTCTAGAACGAATAAGCCACGTCCTTATGTATTACTGGATCGTTCAACCCGTTTGTAAGGCCTGATTACGTAGATATTAAACTAAACCTTGGTAAACAAGGCACAACTATAACAGATCGAATCGACTAAATAAAGATCAAGCAAGGTGCTACCCTTGCACTTTGGGAAAAGGTGCAAGGGTAGCGAGATAGCTAGAGGTAGCATAACTTCGACGATAGTAATGAAAAAGCACCGATGCTAGCCTCAAACAATCTATGATAATGGTATTACTCGCCATCAACAACGCTTCAATGCGAGTAAAACCGTGTAAGTGATATCGCCTAGATCGCAAGATGCGATCTAGGCGATGGCACTTACTACCGAAGAAACCCTAGAAACAAGGGGTGGCGCGCGAGATTGTGTTTGTTGTGAACGTGGTTGTCCTCCTTTTTCGATAACCTTAGGTACATATTTATAGTCCGGAGACTCTCTACTTTTGGAATAACTCTACAACTCTATCTCTACCTAAACATAAACGGAACCTAAACAAACACGAAACCTACTATGATACAAGATACACGGGCAATCTAGCCCAAATCCACGCACTAGGCCGATCCAACAACATGTTGAATATATGTATCTTCCAAGCCCATCTTGATCACGGCCCATCTCCGTCTTTGGCCAAAATACGGTGATAACACAGAGTTATGAAAAAATTCGTCTTTTTAGCATTTTATGGCCATTTTCATGAGTTATTGACCATAGTTTTGGGGTTCCAGGGCGATTTACATGTTTGAGAGGTATCACCAAAAAGTCATCGTTTTTGCATTTTATGGTCGTTTTCTTGAGTTATTGTCCATAGTTTTGGCTTCTACGGTGATTTACATGGTTTAGAGTTTTGAGAAAAATTCGTCTTTTTAGCATTTTATGGCCGTTTTAATGAGTTATTGCCCATAGTTTTGGGGTTATAGGGCGATTTACATTTTTGAGATGTACGACCAAAAAGTGGTATTTTCTTTGTTTTATGGACCTTTTAATGAGCTATTGCCCACAATTTTGGTGTTCCAGGGACATTTACATGACTCAGAGGTATGACGAAAAACTCATTGTTTTTGCATTTCATTGCCGTTTTCATGAGGTATTGCCCATTTTTTGGGGTTCTAGGCCGGTTTAGAGTTATGAAAAAATTCGTCCTTTTAGCATTTTATGGCCATTTTCTTGAGTTATTGCCCATAGTTTTGGGGTTCCAGGGCGAGTTACATGTTTGAGAGGTATGAACATAAAGTCGTCGTTCTTGCGATTTATGGCCGTTTTCATGAGCTATTGCCCATAGTTTTAGGGTTCCAGGGCGATATACAATTTTGAGAGGTATGACTAAAAACTCGTCGTTTTTCTATTTTATGACCGTTTTCATGAGTTATTGCCCACAATTTTGGGTTCCAGGGCGATTTACATGTTTTAGAGTTATGACAAAAAACTCTTTGTTTTGCGTTTTATGTCCGCTTTAATGAGTTATTGCCCATTGTTTTGGGGTTCTAGGGCGATTTACATTTTCAAGATGTACGACCAAAAAGTGGTCTATTCTGTGTTTTATGGACCTTTTAAGGAGCTATTTCCCACAATTTTGGGGTTCTAGGGAGTTTTACATGACTCAGAGGTATGTCTAAAAACTCATCGTTTTTGCATTTGATGGCCATTTTCATGAGGTATTGCCCATTTTTTGGGGTTCTAGGGCGATTTACATGGTTTCGAGTTATGAAAAAATTCGTCCTTGTAGCATTTTATGGCTGTTTTCAAGAGTTATTTCCCATAGTTTTAGGGTTCCATGGCGATTTACATGTTTGAGAGGTATGACCAAAAAGTCGTCGTCCTTGCGATTTATGGCCGTTTTCATGAGATATTGTGCACAGTTTGGGATTCCAGGGTGATTTACATGTTTGATAGGTATGTCCAAAAAGTCATCGTTTTTGTATTTTATGGCTGTTCTCATGAGTTATTGCCCATAGTTTTGGCTTCTAGGGAAATTTACATGGTTTAGAGTTATGAAAAAAATTCGTCTTTTTAGCATTTTATGGCCGTTTTCATGAGTTATTGCCCATAGTTTTGGGGTTCGAGGGCGATTTACATGTTTGAGTGGTATGACCAAAAACTCATCGTTCTTGCGTTTTATAGAAGTTTTCATGATCTATTGCCCACAGTTTGAGTTTCCAGGGCAATTTACAAGTTTTAGAGGTATTCCCAAAAAGTCATCGTTTTTTCCTTTTATGGCCGTTTTCATGAGCTATTGCCCATAGTTTTAGGGTTCTATGGCGTTTTACGTTTGAGTGGTATGACAAAAAACTCGTTGTTTTTGTATTTTATGACCGTTTTCATGAGTTATTGCCCATAGTTTTTGGTTCTAGGGCGATTTACATGTTTTAGAGTTATCACCAAAAACTTCGTGCTTTTAGCTTTATGGCCGCTTTCATGAGCTATTGCCCATAGTTTTAGGGTTCTATGGCGTTTTACGTTTTTGAGATGTACGACCAAAAAGTGGTCTTTTCTGTGTTTTATGGACCTTTTAATGAGCTATTGCCCACAATTTTGGGGTTCCAAGGAGATATACATGACTCAGAAGTATGACTAAAAACTCATCATTTTTGCATTTTATGGCCGTTTTCATGAGGTATTGCCCATTTTTTGGGGTTCTAGGCGTTACATGGTTCGAGTTATGAAAAATTCCTCCTTTTAGCATTTTATGGCCATTTTCATGAGTTATTGACCATAGTTTTGGGGTTCCAGGGCGATTTACATGTTTGAGAGGTATGTCCAAAAAGTCATCGTTTTTGCATTTTATGGTAGTTTTCTTGAGTTATTGTCCATAGTTTTGCCTTCTACGGTGATTTACATGGTTTAGAGTTATGAGAAAAATTCGTCTTTTTAGCATTTTATGGCCGTTTTAATGAGTTATTGCCCATAGTTTTGGGGTTATAGGGCGATTTACATTTTTGAGATGTACGACCAAAAAGTGGTATTTTCTTTGTTTTATGGACCTTTTAATGAGCTATTGCCCACAATTTTGGTGTTCCAGGGACATTTACATGACTCAGAGGTATGGCGAAAAAATCATTGTTTTTGCATTTCATGGCCGTTTTCATGAGGTATTGCCCATTTTTTGGGGTTCTAGGGCGGTTTAGAGTTATGAAAAAATTCGTCCTTTTAGCATTTTATGGCCATTTTCTTGAGTTATTGCCCATAGTTTTGGGGTTCCAGGGCGAGTTACATGTTTGAGAGGTATGAACATAAAGTCATCGTTCTTGCGATTTATGGCCGTTTTCATGAGCTATTGCCCATAGTTTTAGGGTTCCCGGGCGATATACAATTTTGAGAGGTATGACTAAAAACTCGTCGTTTTTCTATTTTATGACCGTTTTCATGAGTTATTGCCCACAATTTTGGGTTCCAGGGCGATTTACATGTTTTAGAGTTATGACAAAAACTCTTTGTTTTGCGTTTTATGTCCGCTTTAATGAGTTATTGCCCATTGTTTTGGGGTTCTAGGGCGATTTACATTTTCAAGATGTACGACCAAAAAGTGGTCTATTCTGTGTTTTATGGACCTTTTAAGGAGCTATTTCCCACAATTTTGGGGTTCTAGGGAGTTTTACATGACTCAGAGGTATGTCTAAAAACTCATCGTTTTTGCATTTGATGGCCATTTTCATGAGGTATTGCCCATTTTTTGGGGTTCTAGGGCGATTTACATGGTTTCGAGTTATGAAAAAATTCGTCCTTGTAGCATTTTATGGCTGTTTTCATGAGTTATTTCCCATAGTTTTAGGGTTCCATGGCGATTTACAAGTTTGAGAGGTATGACCAAAAAGTCGTCGTCCTTGCGATTTATGGCCGTTTTCATGAGATATTGTGCACAATTTGGGATTCCAGGGTGATTTACATGTTTGAGAGGTATGTCCAAAAAGTCATCGTTTTTGTATTTTATGGCTGTTCTCATGAGTTATTGCCCATAGTTTTGGCTTCTAGGGAAATTTACATGGTTTAGAGTTATGAAAAAAATTCGTCTTTTTAGCATTTTATGGCCGTTTTCATGAGTTATTGCCCATTGTTTTGGGGTTCGAGGGCGATTTACATGTTTGAGAGGTATGACCAAAAAGTCATCGTTCTTGCGTTTTATAGAAGTTTTCATGAGCTATTGCCCACAGTTTGAGGTTCCAGGGCAATTTACAAGTTTTAGAGGTTTTCCCAAAAAGTCATCGTTTTTTCCTTTTATGGCCATTTTCATGAGCTATTGCCCATAGTTTTAGGGTTCCAGGGCGATATACAAGTTTGAGTGGTATGACAAAAAACTCGTTGTTTTTGTATTTTATGACCGTTTTCATGAGTTATTGCCCATAGTTTTTGGTTCTAGGGCGATTTACATGTTTTAGAGTTATCACCAAAAACTCGTCGTTTTCCGTTTTATGGCCGCTTTAATGAGTTATTGCCCATAGTTTTGGGGTTCTAGGGAGATTTACATTTTTCAGATGTACGACAAAAAAGTTGTCTTTTCTGTGTTTTATGGACCTTTTAATGAGCTATTGCCCACAATTTTGGGATTCCAGGGAGATTTACATGACTCAGAGGTATGAGTCAAAACTCATCGTTTTTGCATTTCATGGCCGTTTTCATGAGGTATTGCCCATTTTTTTGGGTTCTAGGGCGATTTACATGGTTCAGAGTTATGAAAAAATTCGTCCTTTTAGCATTTTATGGCCATTTTCATGAGTTATTGACCATAGTTTTGGGGTTCCAGGGCGATTTACATGTTTGAGAGGTATGTCCAAAAAGTCATCGTTTTTGCATTTTATGGTAGTTTTCTTGAGTTATTGTCCATAGTTTTGCCTTCTACGGTGATTTACATGGTTTAGAGTTATGAGAAAAATTCGTCTTTTTAGCATTTTATGGCCGTTTTAATGAGTTATTGCCCATAGTTTTGGGGTTATAGGGCGATTTACATTTTTGAGATGTACGACCAAAAAGTGGTATTTTCTTTGTTTTATGGACCTTTTAATGAGCTATTGCCCACAATTTTGGTGTTCCAGGGACATTTACATGACTCAGAGGTATGACGAAAAACTCATTGTTTTTGCATTTCATGGCCGTTTTCATGAGGTATTGCCCATTTTTTGGGGTTCTAGGGCGGTTTAGAGTTATGAAAAAATTCGTCCTTTTAGCATTTTATGGCCATTTTCTTGAGTTATTGCCCATAGTTTTGGGGTTCCAGGGCGAGTTACATGTTTGAGAGGTATGAACATAAAGTCATCGTTCTTGCGATTTATGGCCGTTTTCATGAGCTATTGCCCATAGTTTTAGGGTTCCAGGGCGATATACAATTTTGAGAGGTATGACTAAAAACTCGTCGTTTTTCTATTTTATGACCGTTTTCATGAGTTATTGCCCACAATTTTGGGTTCCAGGGCGATTTACATGTTTTAGAGTTATGACAAAAACTCTTTGTTTTGCGTTTTATGTCCGCTTTAATGAGTTATTGCCCATTGTTTTGGGGTTCTAGGGCGATTTACATTTTCAAGATGTACGACCAAAAAGTGGTCTATTCTGTGTTTTATGGACCTTTTAAGGAGCTATTTCCCACAATTTTGGGGTTCTAGGTAGTTTTACATGACTCAGAGGTATGTCTAAAAACTCATCGTTTTTGCATTTGATGGCCATTTTCATGAGGTATTGCCCATTTTTTGGGGTTCTAGGGCGATTTACATGGTTTCGAGTTATGAAAAAAATCGTCCTTTTAGCATTTTATGGCTGTTTTCATGAGTTATTTCCCATAGTTTTAGGGTTCCAGGGCGATTTACATGTTTGAGAGGTATGACCAAAAAGTCGTCGTCCTTGCGATTTATTGCCGTTTTCATGAGATATTGTCCATAGTTTGGGATTCCAGGGTGATTTACATGTTTGAGAGGTATGTCCAAAAAGTCATCGTTTTTGTATTTTATGGCCGTTCTCATGAGTTATTGCCCATAGTTTTGGCTTCTAGGGAAATTTACATGGTTTAGAGTTATGAAAAAAAATTCGTCTTTTTAGCATTTTATGGCCGTTTTCATGAGTTATTGCCCATAGTATTTGGGGTTCGAGGGCGATTTACATGTTTGAGAGGTATGACCAAAAAGTCATCGTTCTTGCGTTTTATAGAAGTTTTCATGAGCTATTGCCCACAGTTTTAGATTCCAGGGAAATTTACATGTTTCAGAGGTATTCCCAAAAAGTCATCGTTTTTCCTTTTATGGCCATTTTCATGAGCTATTTCCCATAGTTTTAGGGTTCCAGGGCGATATACAAGTTTGAGAGGTATGACCAAAAACTCGTCGTTTTTTGTATTTTATCACCGTTTTCATGAGTTATTGCCCATAGTTTTGGGTTCTAGGGCGATTTACATGTTTTAGAGTTATCACCAAAAACTCGTCGTTTTCCGTTTTATGGCCGCTTTAATGAGTTATTGCCCATAGTTTTGGGGTTCTAGGGAGATTTACATTTTTCAGATGTACGACCAAAAAGTTGTCTTTTCTGTGTTTTATGGACCTTTTAATGAGCTATTGCCCAAAATTTTGGGGTTCCAGGGAGATTTACATGACTCAGAGGTATGAGTCAAAACTCATCGTTTTTGCATTTCATGGCCGTTTTCATGAGGTATTGCCCATTTTTTGAGGTTCTAGGGCGATTTACATGGTTTAGATTTATGAAAAAAAATCGTCCTTTTAGCATTTTATGGCCATTTTCATGGGTTATTGCCCATAGTTTTGGGGTTCCAGGGATTTACATGTTTGAGAGGTATGACCAAAAAGTCTTCGTTCTTGCGATTTATGGCCGTTTTCATGAGCTATTGCCCATAGTTTTGGCTTCTAGGACGATTTACATGGTTTAGAGTTATGGAAAAAATTCGTCTTTTTAGCATTTTATGGCAATTTTCATGAGCTATTGCCCATAGTTTTGGGGTTTTAGAGGGATTTACATGTTTCCGAGGTATGACCAAAAGTGGTATTTTCTTTGTTTTATGGACCTTTTAATGAGCTATTGCCCACAATTTTGGTGTTCGAGGACATTTACATGACTTTGAGGTATGACTAAAACTCATTGTTTTTGCATTTCATGGCCGTTTTCATGAGGTATTGCCCATTTTTTGGGGTTCTAGGGCGGTTTAGAGTTATGAAAAAATTCGTCCTTTTAGCATTTTATGGCCATTTTCTTGAGTTATTGCCCATAGTTTTGCGGTTCCAGGGCTAGTTACATGTTTGAGAGGTATGAACATAAAGTCGTCGTTCTTGCGATTTATGGCCGTTTTCATGAGCTATTGCCCATAGTTTTAGGGTTCCAGGGCGATATACAAGTTTGTGAGGTATGAACAAAAACTCGTCGTTTTTCTATTTTATGACCGTTTTCATGAGTTATTGCCCACAATTTTGGGTTCCAGGGCGATTTACATGTTTTAGAGTTATGACAAAAAACTCTTTGTTTTGCGTTTTATGTCCGCTTTAATGAGTTATTGCCCATTGTTTTGGGGTTCTAGGGCGATTTACATTTTCAAGATGTACGACCAAAAAGTGGTCTATTCTGTGTTTTATGGACCTTTTAAGGAGCTATTTCCCACAATTTTGGGGTTCTAGGTAGTTTTACATGACTGAGGTATGTCTAAAACTCATCGTTTTTGCATTTGATGGCCATTTTCATGAGGTATTGCCCATTTTTGGGGTTCTAGGCGATTTACATGTTTGAGTTATGACTAAAAATCGTCCTTTTAGCATTTTATGGCTGTTTTCATGAGTTATTTCCCATAGTTTTGGGGTTCCAGGGCGATTTACATGTTTGAGAGGTATGACCAAAAAGTCGTCATTCTTCCGATTTATGGCAGTTTTCATGAACTATTGTCCATAGTTTGGAATTCCAGGGTGATTTACATGTTTGAGAGGTATGCACAAAAAGTCATCGTTTTTGCATTTTATGGCCGT
This sequence comes from Avena longiglumis, assembly GCA_030063025.1. Classification (NCBI taxonomy): domain Eukaryota; kingdom Viridiplantae; phylum Streptophyta; class Magnoliopsida; order Poales; family Poaceae; genus Avena; species Avena longiglumis. The sequence goes on along the minus strand of CP125978.1, from coordinate 25,748,052 downwards.
TTTCATGAGTTATTTCCCATAGTTTTAGCTTCTAGGGCGATTTACATGGTTTAGAGTTATGAAAAAAAAATCGTCTTTTTAGCATTTTATGGCCGTTTTCATGAGTTATTGCCCATTGTTTTGGGGTTCGAGGGCGATTTACATGTTTGAGAGGTATGTCCAAAAAGTCATCGTTCTTGCGTTTTATAGAAGTTTTCATGAGCTATTGCCCACAGTTTGAGGTTCCAGGGAAATTTACATGTTTTAGAGGTTTTCCCAAAAAGTCATCGTTTTTTCCTTTTATGGCCATTTTCATGAGCTATTTCCCATAGTTTTAGGGTTCCAGGGCGATATACAAGTTTGAGAGGTATGACCAAAAACTCGTCGTTTTTTGTATTTTATCACCGTTTTCATGAGTTATTGCCCATAGTTTTGGGTTCTAGGGCGATTTACATGTTTTAGAGTTATCACCAAAACTCATGTTTTTTAGTTTTATGGCCATTTAATGAGTTATTGCCCATAGTTTTGGGGTTCTAGGGAGATTTACATTTTTGGATATGACCAAAAGTTGTCTTTTTGTTTTATGGACCTTTTAATGAGCTATTGCCCAAAATTTTGGGGTTCAGGAGATTTACATGTTCGAGGTATGAGTCAAAACTCATCATTTTTGCATTTTATGGCCGTTTTCATGAGGTATTGCCCATTTTTTGGGGTTCTAGGGCGATTTACATGTTTTGAGTTATGAAAAAAAATCTTCTTTTTAGCATTTTATGGCCGTTTTCATGAGCTATTACCCATAGTTTTGGGGTTCCAGGGCGATTTACATGTTTGACAGGTATGACCAAAAAGTCATCGTTTTTGCATTTTATGAGCGTTTTCTTTTGTTATTGTCCATAGTTTTGCCTTCTACGGTGATTTACATGGTTTAGAGTTATGAGAAAAATTCGTCTTTTTAGCATTTTATGGCCGTTTTAATGAGTTATTGCCCATAGTTTTGGGGTTATAGGGCGATTTACATTTTTGAGATGTACGACCAAAAAGTGGTATTTTCTTTGTTTTATGGACCTTTTAATGAGCTATTGCCCACAATTTTGGTGTTCCAGGGACATTTACATGACTCAGTGGTATGATGAAAAACTCATTGTTTTTGCATTTATGGCCGTTTTCATGAGGTATTGCCCATTTTTTGGGGTTCTAGGGCATGTTTAGAGTTATGACTAAAATTCGTCTTTTAGCATTTTATGGCCATTTTCTTGAGTTATTGCCCATAGTTTTGGGGTTCAGGGCTAGTTACATGTTTGAGAGGTATGAACATAAAAAGTCGTTTTGCGATTTATGGCGTTTTCTTGAGTTATTGCCCATAGTTTTAGGGTTCCAGGGCGATTTACAAGTTTGAGAGGTATGAACAAAAACTCGTCGTTTTTCTATTTTATGACCGTTTTCATGAGTTATTGCCCACAATTTTGGGTTCCAGGGCGATTTACATGTTTTAGAGTTATGACAAAAAACTCTTTGTTTTGCGTTTTATGGCCATTTAATGAGTTATTGCCCATTATTTTGGGGTTCAGGCGATTTACATTTTTGAGATATGACTAAAAGTTCGTCTGTTTTATGGACCTTTTCATGAGCTATTGCCCACAATTTTGGGGTTCCAGGAGTTTTACATGACTCAAGGTATGTCAAAAACTCATCGTTTTGCATTTGATGGCCATTTTCATGAGGTATTGCCCATTTTTTGGGGTTCTAGGGCGAATTACATGGTTTAGAGTTATGAAAAAATTCGTCCTTTTAGCATTTTATGGCCATTTTCATGAGTTATTGCCCATAGTTTTAGTGTTCCAGGGCGATTTACATGTTTGAGAGGTATGACCAAAAAGTCGTCGTTCTTGCGATTTATGGCCATTTCATGAGATATTGCCCATAGTTTTGGGTTCAGGGTGATTTACATGTTTGAGAGGTATGACCAAAAGTCATCGTTTTGCATTTTATGGCCATTTCATGAGTTATTGCCCATAGTTTTTGGGTTCTAGGAAATTTACATGTTTAGAGTTATGACTAAAAATTCGTCGTTTTAGCATTTTATGGCGTTTTCATGAGTTATTGCCCATAGTTTTGGGGTTCGAGGCGATTTACATGTTTGAGAGGTATGACCAAAAAATCGTCTTTTAGCGTTTTATAGAAGTTTTCATGAGCTATTGCCCACAGTTTTAGGTTCGAGGAATTTACATGTTTGAGGTATGACCAAAAGTCATCGTTTTTTCCTTTATGGCCATTTCATGAGCTATTGCCCATAGTTTTGGGGTTCGAGCGATTTACATGTTTGAGAGGTATGACCAAAAACTTCGTCGTTTTGTATTTTATGGCATTTCATGAGTTATTGCCTGATTTTGGGGTTCTAGGCGATTTACATGTTTTAGGTTATGACCAAAACTTCGTTTTTGCGTTTATGGCCGTTTAATGAGCTATTGCCCATAGTTTTGGGGTTCTAGGCGATTTACATGTTTGAGATATGACCAAAAAGTCGTCTTTTTACGTTTTATGGACATTTCATGAGTTATTGCCCTGATTTGGGGTTCAGGAGATTTACATGACTTGAGTATGACTAAAAACTCATCATTTTTGCATTTTATGGCCGTTTTCATGAGGTATTGCCCATTTTTTGGGGTTCTAGGGCGATTTACATGTTTTGAGTTATGACTAAAAATTCGTCTTTTAGCATTTTATGGCCATTTCATGAGTTATTGCCCATAGTTTTGGGGTTCCAGGTGATTTACATGTTTGAGGTATGACCAAAAGTCATCGTTTTGCATTTTATGGCATTTCATGAGTTGTGCCCATAGTTTTGGGTTCAAGGCGATTTACATGTTTAGAGTTATGAGAAAAATTCGTCTTTTAGCATTTTATGGCCATTTCATGAGTTATTGCCCATAGTTTTGGGGTTATAGGGTGATTTACATTTTTGAGATGTACCAAAAAGTGGTATTTTCTTTGTTTTATGGACCTTTTCATGAGCTATTGCCCACAGTTTTGGGGTTCAGGGCATTTACATGTTTGGAGTATGACTAAAACTCATTGTTTTTTGCATTTTATGGCCATTTCATGAGTTATTGCCCATTTTTGGGGTTCTAGGAGGTTTAGAGTTATGACTAAAATTCGTCGTTTTAGCATTTTATGGCCATTTTCATGAGTTATTGCCCATAGTTTTGGGGTTCGGGCGATTTACATGTTTGAGAGGTATGACAAAAAATCGTTTTGCGATTTATGGCCGTTTTCATGAGCTATTGCCCATAGTTTTGGGGTTCGAGGCGATTTACATGTTTGAGAGGTATGACTAAAACTCGTCATTTTATTTTATGGCGTTTTCATGAGTTATTGCCCATAGTTTTGGGTTCCAGGCGATTTACATGTTTTAGAGTTATGACAAAAAATTCTTCGTTTTTGCGTTTTATGGCGTTTTCATGAGTTATTGCCCATTGTTTTGGGGTTCTAGGGCGATTTACATGTTTGAGATGTATGACCAAAAACTCATCGTGTTTTATGGACCGTTTAATGAGCTATTGCCCATAGTTTTGGGGTTCAGGAGATTTACATGTTTGAGGTATGACTAAAACTCGTCTTTTTGCATTTATGGCCATTTCATGAGTTATTGCCCATTTTTTGGGGTTCCATGGCGATTTACATGTTTGGGAGGTATGATCAAAAATTCGTCGTTTTGCATTTTATGGCGTTTTCATGAGTTATTGCCCATAGTTTTGGGTTCGAGGCGATTTACATGTTTGAGAGTTATGACTAAAAAGTCGTCTTTAGCGTTTTATGGACATTTCATGAGTTATTGCCCACAATTTTGGGGTTCGAGGCGATTTACATTTTTGAGGTATGACCAAAAGTCATCGTTTTTGCTTTTATGGCCATTTTCATGAGCTATTGCCCATAGTTTTGGGTTCAGGCATTTACATGTTTGAGTTATGACAAAAAATTCGTCTTTTAGCATTTATAGCCGTTTTCATGAGCTATTGCCCACGGTTTTGGGGTTCTTGGGCGATTTACATGTTTGAGAGGTATGACCAAAAACTTGTCTTTTTGCGTTTTATAGCCGTTTCCATGAGCTATTGCCCACGGTTTTGGGGTTCTTGGGCGATTTACATGTTTTAGAGTGTGACTAAAAGTCGTCGTTTTAGCATTTATGGCCATTTCATGAGTTATTGCCCACAGTTTTGGGGTTCCAGGCGATTTACATGTTTGAGTGGTATGACAAAAACTTCGTCGTTTTTTGTGTTTTATGGCCGTTTCATGAGCTATTGCCCATAGTTTTGGGTTCAGGCGATTTACATGTTTTGATTTATGACTAAAACTTCGTCTTTTAGCGTTTTATGGCATTTCATGAGTTATTGCCCACAGTTTTGGGGTTCCAGGCGATTTACATTTTTGGAGGTATGACCAAAAGTTCGTCGTTTTGTGTTTTATGGCCATTTCATGAGCTATTGCCCACAGTTTTTGGGTTCCAGGCGATTTGCATGTTTCGGATTTATGACTAAAAACTCGTCTTTTTAGCGTTTTATGGACATTTCATGAGTTATTGCCCACAATTTTGGGGTTCCAGGGCGATTTACATTTCTTGAGAGGTATGACCAAAAAGTCATCGTTTTTGCTATTTATGGCCATTTTCATGAGCTATTGCCCATAGTTTTGGGGTTCCAGGGCGATTTACATGTTTGAGAAGTAAGACAAAAAAATCGTCGTTTTCGCAGTTTATGGCCGTTTTCATGAGGTATTGCCCACAGTTTTAGCTTCTAGGGTGATTTACATGTTTCAGAGTTATGAGCAAAAACTCATGGTTTTGCGTTTTATGGCCGTTTTAATGAGCTACTGCCCATAGTTTTGGGGTTCCAAGGAGATTTACATGTTTTAGAGTTATGACTAAAAATTCGTCGTTTTAGCATTTTATGGCCATTTCATGAGTTATTACCCACAGTTTTGGGGTTCCATGGCAATTTACATGTATGGGAGGTATGATCAAAAACTCGTCGTTTTGTGTTTTATGGCCGTTTTCACGAGCTATTGCCCACAGTTTTTGGGTTCCAGGGCGATTTGCCTGTTTCGGATTTATGACTAAAAACTCGTCTTTTTAGCGTTTTATGGACATTTCATGAGTTATTGCCCACAATTTTGCGGTTCCAGGGCGATTTACATTTTTTGACAGGTATGACCAAAAAGTCATCGTTTTTGCTTTTTATGGCCATTTTCATGAGCTATTGCCCTTAGTTTTGGGGTTCCAGGGCGATTTGCCTGTTTCAGATTTATGACTAAAAACTCGTCTATTTAGCGTTTTATGGACATTTCATGAGTTATTGCCCACAATTTTGGGGTTCCAGGGCGATTTACATTTTTTGAGAGGTATGACCAAAAAGTCATCGTTTTTGCTTTTTATGGCCATTTTCATGAGCTATTGCCCATAGTTTTGGGGTTCCCGGGCGATTTACATGTTTGAGAAGTAAGACAAAAAAATCGTCGTTTTTGCAGTTTATGGCCGTTTTCATGAGGTATTGCCCACAGTTTTATCTTCTAGGGTGATTGACATGTTTCAGAGTTATGAGCAAAAACTCATGGTTTTGCGTTTTATGGCCGTTTTAATGAGCTACAGCCCATAGTTTTGGGGTTCCAAGGAGATTTACATGTTTTAGAGTTATGACTAAAAACTCGTCTTTTTAGCATTTTATGGCCATTTCATGAGTTATTGCCCACAGTTTTGGGGTTCCATGGCAATTTACATGTATGGGAGGTATGATCAAAAACTCGTCGTTTTGTGTTTTATGGCCGTTTTCACGAGCTATTGCCCACAGTTTTGGGGTTCCAGGGCGATTTGCCTGTTTCGGATTTATGACTAAAAACTCGTCTTTTTAGCGTTTTATGGACATTTCATGAGTTATTGCCCACAATTTTGGGGTTCCAGGGCGATTTACATTTTTTGAGAGGTATGACCAAAAAGTCATCGTTTTTGCTATTTATGGCCATTTTCATGAGCTATTGCCCATAGTTTTGGGGTTCCAGGGCGATTTACATGTTTGAAAAGTAAGACAAAAAATTCGTCGTTTTGGCAGTTTATGGCCGTTTTCATGAGGTATTTCCCACAGTTTTAGCTTCTAGGGTGATTTACATGTTTTAGAGTTATGAGCAAAAACTCATGGTTTTGCGTTTTATGGCCGTTTTAATGAGCTACTGCCCATAGTTTTGGGGTTCCAAGGAGATTTACATGTTTTAGAGTTATGACTAAAAACTCGTCTTTTTAGCATTTTATGGCCATTTCATGAGTTATTGCCCATAGTTTTGGGGTTCCATGGCAATTTACATGTATGGGAGGTATGATCAAAAATCGTCGTTTTCGCATTTTATGGCCGTTTTCATGAGGTATTGCCCACAATTTTTGGGTTCGAGGCGATTTACATGTTTGGTTATGACTAAAAACTCGTATTGTTAGCGTTTTATGGACATTTCATGAGTTATTTCCCACAATTTTGCGGTTCCAGGGCGATTTACATTTTTTACAGGAATGAACAAAAAGTCATCGTTTTTGCTTTTTATGGCCATTTTCATGAGCTATTGCCCTTAGTTTTGGGGTTCCAGGGCGATTTGCCTGTTTCAGATTTATGACTAAAAACTCGTCTATTTAGCGTTTTATGGACATTTCATGAGTTATTGCCCACAATTTTGGGGTTCCAGGGCGATTTACATTTCTTGAGAGGTATGACCAAAAAGTCATCGTTTTTGCTTTTTATGGCCATTTTCATGAGCTATTGCCCATAGTTTTGGGGTTCCAGGGCTATTTACATGTTTGAGAAGTAAGACAAAAAAATCGTCGTTTTTGCAGTTTATGGCCGTTTTCATGAGGTATTGCCCACAGTTTTAGCTTCTAGGGTGATTCACATGTTTCAGAGTTATGAGCAAAAACTCATGGTTTTGCGTTTTATGGCCGTTTTAATGAGATACTGCCCATAGTTTTGGGATTCCAAGGAGATTTACATGTTTTAGAGTTATGACTAAACACTCGTCTTTTTAGTATTTTATGGCCATTTCATGAGTTATTGCCCACAGTTTTGGGGTTCCATGGCAATTTACATGTATGGGAGATATGATCAAAAACTCGTCGTTTTGTGTTTTATGGCCGTTTTCACGAGCTATTGCCCACAGTTTTTGGGTTCCAGGGTGATTTACATGTTTCAGATTTATGACTAAAAACTCGTCTTTTTAGCGTTTTATGGACATTTCATGAGTTATTGCCCACAATTTTAGGGTTCGAGGGCGATTGACATTTTTTGACAGGTGTGACCAAAAAGTCATCGTTTTTGCTTTTTATGGCCATTTTCATGAGCTATTGCCCACAGTTTTTGGGTTCCAGGGCGATTTACATGTTTCAGATTTATGACTAAAAACTCGTCTTTTTAGCGTTATATGGACATTTCATGAGTTATTGCCCATAATTTTGGGGTTCAGGGCGATTTACATTACTTGAGAGGTATGACCAAAAGTCATCGTTTTGCTATTTATGGCCATTTTCATGAGCTATTGCCCATATTTTGGGGTTCCAGGGTGATTTACATGTTTGAGAACTAAGACAAAAAAATCGTTTTTGGCGGTTTATGGCCGTTTTCATGAGGTATTGCCACAGTTTTAGCTTCTAGGGTGATTTACATGTTTGAGTTATGAGCAAAAACTCATGGTTTTGCGTTTTATGGCCGTTTAATGAGCTCGCCCATAGTTTTGGGGTTCCAAGGAGATTTACATGTTTTAGAGTTATGACTAAACACTCGTCTTTTTAGTATTTTATGGCCATTTCATGAGTTATTACCCACAGTTTTGGGGTTCCATGGCAATTTACATGTATGGGAGATATGATCAAAAACTCGTCGTTTTGTGTTTTATGGCCGTTTTCACGAGCTATTGCCCACAGTTTTTGGGTTCCAGGGTGATTTACATGTTTCAGATTTATGACTAAAAACTCGTCTTTTTAGCGTTTTATGGACATTTCATGAGTTATTGCCCACAATTTTGGGGTTCAGGGCGATTTACATTTCTTGAGAGGTATGACCAAAAGTCATCGTTTTTGCTATTTATGGCCATTTTCATGAGCTATTGCCCATTGTTTTGGGGTTCCAGGGCTATTTATGGCCGTTTTCATGAGGTATTGCCCACAGTTTTAGCTTCTAGGGTGATTTACATGTTTTAGAGTTATGAGCAAAAACTCATGGTTTTGCGTTTTATGGCCATTTTAATGAGCTACTGCCCATAGTTTTGGGGTTCCAAGGAGATTTACATGTTTTAGAGTTATGACTAAAAACTCGTCTTTTTAGCATTTTATGGCCATTTCATGAGTTATTGCCCATAGTTTTGGGGTTCCATGGCAATTTACATGTATGGGAGGTATGATCAAAAACTCGTCGTTTTGTGTTTTATGGCCGTTTTCACGAGCTATTGCCCACAGTTTTTGGGTTCCAGGGCGATTTACATGTTTGGTTATGACTAAAACTTCGTCTTTTAGCGTTTTATGGACATTTCATGAGTTATTGCCCACAATTTTGGGGTTCGAGGCGATTTACATTTTTGAGGTATGACCAAAAGTCATCGTTTTTGCTTTTATGGCCATTTTCATGAGCTATTGCCCATAGTTTTGGGGTTCCAGGGCGATTTAAGTGTTTGAGAGTTATGACCAAAAATTCGTCGTTTTGCGTTTTATGGCCGTTTTCATGAGTTATTGCCCATAGTTTTGGGGTTCCAGGGCGATTTACATGTTTGAGAGTTATGACTAAAAGTCGTCTTTTTTGCATTTTATGGCCATTTCATGAGTTTTGCCCATAGTTTTGGGGTTCCAAGGAGATTTACATGTTTTAGAGATATGATCAAAAACTCGTCGTTTTGTGTTTTATGGCCGTTTTCACGAGCTATTTACCATAGTTTTTGGGTTCCAGGGCAATTTACATGTTTCAGATTTATTACTAAAAACTCGTCTTTTTAGCGTTTTATGGACATTTCATGAGTTATTGCCCACAATTTTGGGGTTCCAGGGCGATTTACATTTTTTGAGAGGTATGACCAAAAAGTCATCGTTTTTGCTATTTATGGCCATTTTCATGAGCTATTGCCCATAGTTTTGGGGTTCCAGGGCGATTTGCCTGTTTCAGATTTATGACTAAAAACTCGTCTATTTAGCGTTTTATGGACATTTCATGAGTTATTGCCCACAATTTTGGGGTTCCACGGAGATTTACATTTTTTGAGAGGTATGACCAAAAAGTCATCGTTTTTGCTTTTTATGGCCATTTTCATGAGCTATTGCCCATAGTTTTAGGGTTCCCGTGCGATTTACATGTTTGACAAGTAAGACAAAAAAATCGTCGTTTTTGCAGTTTATGGCCGTTTTCATGAGGTATTGCCCACATTTTAGCTTCTAGGGTGATTCACATGTTTCAGAGTTATGAGCAAAAACTCATGGTTTTGCGTTTTATGGCCGTTTTAATGAGCTACTGCCCATAGTTTTGGGATTCCAAGGAGATTTACATGTTTTAGATTTATGACTAAAAACTCGTCTTTTTAGCATTTTATGGCCATTTCATGAGTTATTGCCCACAGTTTTGGGGTTCCATGGCAATTTACATGTATGGGAGGTATGATCAAAAACTCGTCGTTTTGTGTTTTATGGCCGTTTTCACGAGCTATTGCCCATAGTTTTTGGGTTCCAGGGCGATTTACATGTTTCAGATTTATGACTAAAAACTCGTCTTTTTAGCGTTTTATAGACATTTCATGAGTTATTGCCCACAATTTTGGGGTTCTAGGGCGATTTACCTTTCTTGAGAGGTATGACCAAAAAGTCATCTTTTTTGCTATTTATGGCCAATTTCATGAGCTATTGCCCATAGTTTTGGGGTTCCAGGGCGATTTACTTGTTTGAGAAGTAAGACAAAAAATTCGTCGTTTTGGCAGTTTATGGCCGTTTTAATGAGGTATTGCCCACAGTTTTAGCTTCTAGGGTGATTTACATGTTTCAGAGTTATGAGCAAAAACTCATGGTTTTGCGTTTTATGGCCGTTTTAATGAGCTACTGCCCATAGTTTTGGGGTTCCAAGGAGATTTACATGTTTTAGAGTTATGACTAAAAATTCGTCGTTTTAGCATTTTATGGCCATTTCATGAGTTATTACCCACAGTTTTGGGATTCCATGGCAATTTACATGTATGGGAGGTATGATCAAAAACTCGTCGTTTTGTGTTTTATGGCCGTTTTCACGAGCTATTGCCCACGGTTTTTGGGTTCTAGGGCGATTTACATGTTTCAGATTTATGACTAAAAACTCGTCTTTTTAGCGTTTTATGGACATTTCATGAGTTATTGCCCACAATTTTGCGGTTCCAGGGCGATTTACATTTTTTCACAGGTATGACCAAAAAGTCATCGTTTTTGCTTTTTATGGCCATTTTCATGAGCTATTGCCCTTAGTTTTGGGGTTCCAGGGCGATTTCCCTGTTTCAGATTTATGACTAAAACTCGTCTATTTAGCGTTTTATGGACATTTCATGAGTTATTGCCCACAATTTTGGGGTTCCAGGGCGATTTACATTTCTTGAGAGGTATGACCAAAAGTCATCGTTTTTGCTATTTATGGCCATTTTCATGAGCTATTGCCCATAGTTTTGGGGTTCCAGGGCGATTTACATGTTTGAGAAGTAAGACAAAAAATTCGTCGTTTTGGCAGTTTATGGCCGTTTTCATGAGGTATTTCCCACAGTTTTAGCTTCTAGGGTGATTTACATGTTTCAGAGTTATGAGCAAAAACTCATGGTTTTGCGTTTTATGGCCGTTTTAATGAGCTACTGCCCATAGTTTTGGGGTTCCAAGGAGATTTACATGTTTTAGAGTTATGACTAAAAATTCGTCTTTTTAGCATTTTATGGCCATTTCATGAGTTATTACCCACAGTTTTGGGGTTCCATGGCAATTTACATGTATGGGAGGTATGATCAAAAATTCGTCGTTTTGTGTTTTATGGCCGTTTTCACGAGCTATTGCCCACGGTTTTTGGGTTCCAGGGCGATTTGCCTGTTTCGGATTTATGACTAAAAACTCGTCATTTTAGCGTTTTATGGACATTTCATGAGTTATTTCCCACAATTTTGCGGTTCCAGGGCGATTTACATTTTTTGACAGGAATGAACAAAAAGTCATCGTTTTTGCTTTTTATGGCCATTTTCATGAGCTATTGCCCTTAGTTTTGGGGTTCCAGGGTGATTTGCCTGTTTCAGATTTATGACTAAAAACTCGTCTATTTAGCGTTTTATGGACATTTCATGAGTTATTGCCCACAATTTTGGGGTTCCAGGGCGATTTAGTTTTTTGAGAGGTATGACCAAAAAGTCATCGTTTTTGCTATTTATAGCCATTTTCATGAGCTATTGCCCATAGTTTTGGGGTTGCAGGGCGATTTACATGTTTGAGAAGTAAGATAAAAAAATCGTCGTTTTTGCAGTTTATGGTCGTTTTCATGAGGTATTGCCCACAGTTTTATCTTCTAGGGTGATTCACATGTTTCAGAGTTATGAGCAAAAACTCATGGTTTTGCGTTTTATGGCCGTTTTAATGAGCTACTGCCCATAGTTTTGGGGTTCCAAGGAGATTTACATGTTTTAGATTTATGACTAAAAACTCGTCTTTTTAGCATTTTATGGCCATTTCATGAGTTATTGCCCACAGTTTTGGGGTTCCATGGCAATTTACATGTATGGGAGGTATGATCAAAAACTCGTCGTTTTGTGTTTTATGGCCGTTTTCACGAGCTATTGCCCACAGTTTTTGGGTTCCAGGGCGATTTGCATGTTTGATACTTATGACCAAAATCTCGTTTTTTAAGCGTTTTATGGACATTTCATGAGTTATTGCCCACAATTTTGGGGTTCCAGGGCGATTTACATTTTTTGAGAGGTATGACCAAAAAGTCATCGTTTTTGCTATTTATGGCCATTTTCATGAGCTATTGCCCATAGTTTTGGGGTTCCAGGGCGATTTACATGTTTGAAAAGTAAGACAAAAAATTCGTCGTTTTGGCAGTTTATGGCCGTTTTCATGAGGTATTTCCCATAGTTTTAGCTTCTAGGGTGATTTACATGTTTCAGAGTTATGAGCAAAAACTCATGGTTTTGCGTTTTATGGCCGTTTTAATGAGCTACTGCCCATAGTTTTGGGGTTCCAAGGAGATTTACATGTTTTAGAGTTATGACTAAAAATTCGTCGTTTTAGCATTTTATGGCCATTTCATGAGTTATTACCCACAGTTTTGGGGTTCCATGGCAATTTACATGTATGGGAGGTATGATCAAAAACTCGTCGTTTTGTGTTTTATGGCCGTTTTCACGAGCTATTGCCCACGGTTTTTGGGTTCCAGGGCGATTTGCCTGTTTCGCTTTTATGACTAAAAACTCGTCTATTTACTGTTTTATGGACATTTCATGAGTTATTGCCCACAATTTTGGGGTTCCACGGAGATTTACATTTTTTGAGAGGTATGACCAAAAAGTCATCGTTTTTGCTTTTATGGCCATTTTCATGAGCTATTGCCCATAGTTTTGGGGTTCGAGGCGATTTACATGTTTGATTTATGACTAAAACTTCGTCTTTTAGCGTTTTATGGACATTTCATGAGTTATTGCCCACAATTTTGCGGTTCAGGGCGATTTACATTTTTTCACAGGTATGACCAAAAAGTCATCGTTTTTGCTATTTATGGCTATTTTCATAAGCTATTGCCCATAGTTTTGGGGTTCCAGGGCGATTTACATGTTTCAGAAGTAAGACAAAAAATTCGTCGCTTTGGCAGTTTATGGCCGTTTTCATGAGGTATTGCCTAATTTTAGCGTCTAGGGTGGTTTACATGTTTGAGTTATGAGCAAAAACTCATGGTTTTGCGTTTTATAGCCGTTTAATGAGCTCGCCCATAGTTTTGGGGTTCAAGGAGATTTACATGTTTTAGATTTATGACTAAAAACTTCGTCTTTTTAGCATTTATGGCCATTTCATGAGTTATTGCCACAGTTTTGGGGTTCCATGGCAATTTACATGTATGGGAGGTATGATCAAAACTTCGTCGTTTTGTGTTTTATGGCCGTTTTCACGAGCTATTGCCCATAGTTTTTGGGTTCGAGGCGATTTACATGTTTGGTTATGACTAAAACTTCGTCTTTTAGCGTTTTATGGACATTTCATGAGTTATTGCCCACAATTTTGGGGTTCGAGCGATTTACATTTTTTGAGGTATGACCAAAAGTCATCGTTTTTTGCTTTTATGGCCATTTTCATGAGCTATTGCCCATAGTTTTGGGGTTCGAGGCGATTTACATGTTTCAGATTTATGACTAAAAACTCGTCTTTTTAGCGTTTTATGGACATTTCATGAGTTATTGCCCACAATTTTGGGGTTCCAGGGCGATTTACATTTTTTGAGAGGTATGACCAAAAAGTCATCGTTTTTGCTATTTATGGCCATTTTCATGAGCTATTGCCCATAGTTTTGGGGTTCCAGGGCGATTTACATGTTTGAGAAGGCAAAAAATTCGTCGTTTTGGCAGTTTATGGCCGTTTTCATGAGGTATTTCCCACAGTTTTAGCTTCTAGGGTGATTTACATGTTTCAGAGTTATGAGCAAAAACTCATGGTTTTGCGTTTTATGGCCGTTTTAATGAGCTACTGCCCATAGTTTTGGGGTTCGAAGGAGATTTACATGTTTTAGATTTATGACTAAAAACTCGTCTTTTTAGCATTTATGGCCATTTCATGAGTTATTGCCCAAAGTTTTGGGGTTCCATGGCAATTTACATGTATGGGAGGTATGATCAAAAACTCGTCGTTTTGTGTTTTATGGCCGTTTTCACGAGCTATTGCCCATAGTTTTTGGGTTCCAGGGCGATTTACATGTTTCAGATTTATGACTAAAAACTCGTCTTTTTAGCGTTTTATGGACATTTCATGAGTTATTACCCACAATTTTGGGGTTCCAAGGGGATTTACAGTTTTTGAGAGGTATGACCAAAAGGTCATCGTTTTTGCTATTGCCCACAGTTTTTGGGTTCCAGGGTGATTTACATGTTTCAGATTTATGACTAAAAACTCGTCTTTTTAGCGTTTTATGGACATTTCATGAGTTATTGCCCACAATTTTGGGGTTCAGGGCGATTTACATTTCTTGAGAGGTATGACCAAAAGTCATCGTTTTTGCTATTTATGGCCATTTTCATGAGCTATTGCCCATTGTTTTGGGGTTCCAGGGCGATTTACATGTTTGAGAACTAAGACAAAAAAATCGTCGTTTTCGCATTTTATGGCCGTTTTCATGAGGTATTGCCCACAATTTTAGCTTCTAGGGTGATTTACATGTTTTAGAGTTATGAGCAAAAACTCATGGTTTTGCGTTTTATGGCCATTTTAATGAGCTACTGCCCATAGTTTTGGGGTTCCAAGGAGATTTACATGTTTTAGAGTTATGACTAAAAACTCGTCTTTTTAGCATTTTATGGCCATTTCATGAGTTATTGCCCACAGTTTTGGGGTTCCATGGAAATTTACATGTATGGGAGGTATGATCAAAAACTCGTCGTTTTGTGTTTTATGGCCGTTTTCACGAGCTATTGCCCACAGTTTTTGGGTTCCAGGCGATTTGCCTGTTTGGTTATGACTAAAACTTCGTCTTTTTAGCGTTTATGGACATTTCATGAGTTATTGCCCACAATTTTGGGGTTCGAGGCGATTTACATTTTTGAGAGGTATGACCAAAAGTCATCGTTTTTGCTTTTATGGCCATTTTCATGAGCTATTGCCCATAGTTTTGGGGTTCGAGGCGATTTACATGTTTGAGTTATGACTAAAACTTCGTCTTTTAGCGTTTTATGGACATTTCATGAGTTATTGCCCACAATTTTGGGGTTCGAGGCGATTTACATTTTTGAGGTATGACCAAAAAGTCATCGTTTTGCTATTTATGGCCATTTTCATGAGCTATTGCCCATAGTTTTGGGGTTCGAGGCGATTTACATGTTTGAGAAGTAAGACAAAAATCGTCGTTTTGCGGTTTATGGCCGTTTTCATGAGTATTGCCACAGTTTTAGCTTCTAGGGTGATTTACATGTTTGAGTTATGAGCAAAACTCATGGTTTTGCGTTTATAGCCGTTTAATGAGCTATTGCCCATAGTTTTGGGGTTCCAAGGAGATTTACATGTTTTAGATTATGACTAAAAACTTCGTCTTTTTAGCATTTATGGCCATTTCATGAGTTATTGCCCACGGTTTGGGGTTCCATGGCAATTTACATGTATGGGAGTATGATCAAAAACTTCGTTTTGTGTTTTATGGCCGTTTCACGAGCTATTGCCCATAGTTTTGGGTTCCAGATCGATTTGCCTGTTTCCGATTTATGACTAAAAACTCGTTTATTTAGCGTTTTATGGACATTTCATGAGTTATTTCCCACAATTTTGGGGTTCCAGGGCGATTTACATGTATCGGAGGTATGACCAAAAAGTCATCGTTTTTGCTTTTTATGGCCATTTTCATGAGCTATTGCCCTTAGTTTTGGGGTTCCAGGGCGATTTGCCTGTTTCAGATTTATGACTAAAAACTCGTCTATTTAGCGTTTTATGGACATTTCATGAGTTATTGCCCATAATTTTGGGGTTCCAGGGCGATTTACATTTTTTGAGAGGTATGACCAAAAAGTCATCGTTTTTGCTTTTTATGGCAATTTTCATGACCTATTGCCCATAGTTTGGGGGTTCCAGGGCTATTTACATGTTTGAGAAGTAAGACAAAAAAATCGTCGTTTTTGCAGTTTATGGCCGTTTTCATTAGGTATTGCCCACAGTTTTAGCTTCTAGGGTGATTCACATGTTTCAGAGTTATGAGCAAAAACTCATGGTTTTGCGTTTTATGGCCGTTTTAATGACCTACAGCCCATAGTTTTGGGGTTCCAAGGAGATTTACATGTTTTAGAGTTATGACTAAAAACTCGTCTTTTTAGCATTTTATGGCCATTTCATGAGTTATTACCCACGGTTTTGGGGCTCCATGGCAATTTACATGTATGGGAGGTATGATCAAAAACTCGTCGTTTTGTGTTTTATGGCCGTTTTCACGAGCTATTGCCCACAGTTTTTAGGTTCTAGGGCGATTTGCTTGTTTCGGATTTATGACTAAAAACTCGTCTTTTTAGCGTTTTATGGACATTTCATGAGTTATTGCCAACAATTTTGCGGTTCCAGGGCGATTTACATTTTTTGGAGTATGACCAAAAAGTCATCGTTTTTGCTTTTTATGGCCATTTTCATGAGC
This sequence comes from Avena longiglumis, assembly GCA_030063025.1. Lineage (NCBI taxonomy): Eukaryota > Viridiplantae > Streptophyta > Magnoliopsida > Poales > Poaceae > Avena > Avena longiglumis. Next base: position 25,731,712 of record CP125978.1, on the reverse strand, counting down.
TATTGCCCTTAGTTTTGGGGTTCCAGGGCGATTTGCCTGTTTCAGATTTATGACTAAAAACTCGTCTATTTAGCGTTTTATGGACATTTCATGAGTTATTGCCCACAATTTTGGGGTTCCAGGGAGATTTACATTTTTTGAGAGGTATGACCAAAAAGTCATCGTTTTTGCTTTTTATGGCCATTTTCATGAGCTATTGCCCATAGTTTTAGGGTTCCCGTGCGATTTACATGTTTGACAAGTAAGACAAAAAAATCGTCGTTTTTGCAGTTTATGGCCGTTTTCATGAGGTATTGCCCACATTTTAGCTTCTAGGGTGATTCACATGTTTCAGAGTTATGAGCAAAAACTCATGGTTTTGCGTTTTATGGCCGTTTTAATGAGCTACTGCCCATAGTTTTGGGGTTCCAAGGAGATTTACATGTTTTAGATTTATGACTAAAAACTCGTCTTTTTAGCATTTTATGGCCATTTCATGAGTTATTGCCCACAGTTTTGGGGTTCCATGGCAATTTACATATATGATAGGTATGATCAAAAACTCGTCGTTTTGTGTTTTATGGCCGTTTTCACGAGCTATTGCCCATGGTTTTTGGGTTCCAGGGCGATTTACATGTTTCAGATTTATGACTAAAAACTCGTCTATTTAGCGTTTTATGGACATTTCATGAGTTATTGCCCACAATTTTGGGGTTCTAGGGCGATTTACATTTTTTGAGAGGTATGACCAAAAAGTCATCGTTTTTGCTATTTATGGCCATTTTCATGAGCTATTGCCCATAGTTTTGGGGTTCCAGGGCGATTTACATGTTTCAGATTTATGACTAAAAACTCGTCTTTTAAGCGTTTTATGGACATTTCATGAGTTATTGCCCACAATTTTGGGGTTCCAGGGCGATTTACATTTTTTGAGAGGTATGACCAAAAAGTCGTCGTTTTTGCTTTTGATGGCCATTTTCATGAGCTATTGCCCATAGTTTTGGGGTTCCAGGGCTATTTACATGTTTGAGAAGTAAGAAAAAAATCGTCGTTTTTGCAGTTTATGGCCGTTTTCATGAGGTATTGCCCACAGTTTTAGCTTCTAGGGTGATTCACATGTTTCAGAGTTATGAGCAAAAACTCATGGTTTTGCGTTTTATGGCCGTTTTAATGAGCTACTGCCCATAGTTTTGGGGTTCCATGGAGATTTACATGTTTTAGAGTTATGACAAAAAACTCGTCCTTTTAGCATTTTATGGCCATTTCATGAGTTATTCCCACGGTTTTGGGGTTCCATGGCAATTTACATATATGGGAGGTATGATCAAAAACTCGTCGTTTTGTGTTTTATGGCCGTTTTCACGAGCTATTGCCCACGGTTTTTGGGTTCCAGGGCGATTTACATGTTTCAGATTTATGACTAAAAACTCGTCTTTTTAGCGTTTTATGGACATTTCATGAGTTATTGCCCACAATTTTGGGGTTCCAAGGCGATTTACATTTTTTCACAGGTATGACCAAAAAGTCATCGTTTTTGCTTTTTATGGCCATTTTCATGAGCTATTGCCCTTAGTTTTGGGGTTCCAGGGCGATTTCCCTGTTTCAGATTTATGATTAAAACTCGTCTATTTAGCGTTTTATGGACATTTCATGAGTTATTGCCCACAATTTTGGGGTTCCAGGGCGATTTACATTTCTTGAGAGGTATGACCAAAAGTCATCGTTTTTGCTATTTATGGCCATTTTCATGAGCTATTGCCCATAGTTTTGGGGTTCCAGGGCGATTTACATGTTTGAGAACTAAGACAAAAAAAATCGTCGTTTTCGCAGTTTATGGCCGTTTTCATGAGGTATTGCCCACAGTTTTAGCTTCTAGGGTGATTTACATGTTTCAGAGTTATGAGCAAAAACTCATGGTTTTGCGTTTTATGGCCATTTTAATGAGCTACTGCCCATAGTTTTGGGGTTCCAAGGAGATTTACATGTTTTAGAGTTATGACTAAAAATTAGTCGTTTTAGCACTTTATGGCCATTTCATGAGTTATTACCCACAGTTTTGGGGTTCCATGGCAATTTACATGTATGGGAGGTATGATAAAAAATTCGTCATTTTGTGTTTTATGGCCGTTTCACGAGCTATTGCCCACGGTTTTTGGGTTCCAGGGCGATTTGCCTGTTTCGGATTTATGACTAAAAACTCGTCTTTTTAGCGTTTTATGGACATTTCATGAGTTATTGCCCACAATTTTG
>CP125978.1:25544450-25729383 GCA_030063025.1 Avena longiglumis | reverse complement strand
GCTCTTTTTTAGCGTTTTATGGACATTTCATGAGTTATTGCCCACAATTTTGGGGTTCCAGGGCGATTTACATTTTTTGACAAGTATGACCAAAAAGTCATCGTTTTTGCTTTTTATGGCCATTTTAATGAGCTATTGCCCTTAGTTTTGGGGTACCAGGTCGATTTGCCTGTTTCAGATTTATGACTAAAAACTCGTCTATTTAGCGTTTTATGGACATTTCATGAGTTATTGCCCACAATTTTGGGGTTCCAGGGAGATTTACATTTTTTGAGAGGTATGACCAAAAAGTCATCGTTTTTGCTTTTTATGGCCATTTTCATGAGCTATTGCCCATAGTTTTAGGGTTCCCGTGCGATTTACATGTTTGAGAAGTAAGACAAAAAAATCGTCGTTTTTGCAGTTTATGGCCGTTTTCATGAGGTATTGCCCCCAGTTTTAGCTTCTAGGGTGATTCACATGTTTCAGAGTTATGAGCAAAAACTCATGGTTTTGCGTTTTATGGCCGTTTTAATGAGCTACTGCCCATAGTTTTGGGGTTCCAAGGAGAGTTACATGTTTTAGATTTATGACTAAAAACTCGTCTTTTTAGCATTTTATGGCCATTTCATGAGTTATTGCCCACAGTTTTGGTTTTCCATGGCAATTTAAATGTTTGGGAGGTAAGATCAATAACTCGTCGTTTTGTGTTTTATGGCCATTTTCACGAGCTATTGCCCACAGTTTTTGGGTTCCAGGGCGATTTACATGTTTCGGATTTTTGACTAATAACTCGTCTTTTTAGCGTTTTATGGACATTTCATGAGTTATTGCCCACAATTTTGGGGTTCCAGGGCGATTTACATTTTTAACAGGTATGACCAAAACGTCATCGTTTTTTCTTTTTATGACCATTGTCATGAGCTATTGCCCTCAGTTTTGGGATTCCGGGGAGATTTACATGTTTCTGATTTATGACTAAAAACTCGTGTTTTTAGCGTTTTATGGCCATTTCATGAGTTATTGCCCAAAGTTTTAGGGTTATAGGGCGATTTACATGTTTGACCAAAAAGTTGTCGTTTTTGCGTTTTATGGTTATTTTCATGAGCTATGCCCATAGTTTTAGGGTTCCCGAGCGATTTACATGTTTTATAGTTATGACAGAAAACTTGTCTCATTGCGGTTTATACACATTTTCATGAGCTCTTGCCCATAGTTTTGGGGTTCCAGGGCGATTTATATGTTAGAGAGGTATGACTAAAAAGTCATCGTTTTTGCTTTTTATGGCCGTTTTAATGAGTTATTTCCCATAGTTTTGGGGTTCCAGGGCGATTTACATGTTTGAGTGGTATGAGCAAAAAACCCGTTGGTTTTGCGTTTTGTGGCCGCTTTGCTGAGCTATGTCCCATAATTTTGGGGTTCTAGGGCGATTAACATGTTTGAGAGTAAAGACCAAAAAGTCATCATTTTTGTTTTTTATAGATGTTTTCGTGAGCTATTGCCTGTAGTTTTGGGGTTCTAGGGCGATTTACAACGACCATAATACCCGATATAGGTTTGAGGACATGACCAAAAACTCATAGTTTTTTGTCTTATGGCCGTTTTCGTCATCTATTGTCCACATTTTTATTGTTCCAGGTGAATGTGCATGGCCCATAAGACCCAATACATGTTTGAGAATTATGACCAAAAACTCATCGTTTTGGGGTCTTATGGTTGTTTTCAGGAGTTATTGCCCATAGTTCTGCGGTCCTAGGGCGATTTACATGTTTCTGATGTATGACCAAAAACTCGTCGTTTTTGCTTTTTATTATCGTTTTCATGAGCTATTATCCATAGACTAGGGTTCCAGGGCGATTTGCATGTTTCGGAATTATGACTAAAAACTCGTTTTTTTAGCGTTTTATGGACATTTCATGAGTTATTGCCCACAGTTTTGGGGTTCCATGGCAATTTACATTTTTGAGAGCTATGGCCAAAACGTCATTGTTTTTGCTTTTTATGTCCATTGTCATGACCTATGGCCCATAGTTTTGGTATTCCAGGGCGATTTCCATGTTTCATATATATGACTAAAAACTCGTGTTTTTAGCGTTTTATGGCCATTTCATGAATTATTGCCCACAGTTTTGGGGTTATAGGGCGATTTACATGTTTGACCAAAAACTTGTCGTTTTCCGTTTTATGGTTATTTTCATGAGCTATGCCCATAGTTTTTGGGTTCCCGGGCGATTTACATTTTTTAGAGTTATGACAGAAAACTTGTCTCGTTGCGTTTTATAAACATTTTCATGAGCTATTACCCATAGTTTTGGGGTTCCAGGGCGATTTACACGTTAGAGAGGTATGACTAAAAATTCATTGTTTTTGCTGTTTATGGCCGTTTTAATGAGCTATTTCCCATAGTTTTGGGGTTCCAGGGCGATTTACATGTTTGAGTGGTATGAGCAAAAAACCTGTAGGTTTTGCGTTTTGTGGTTGTTTTGCTGAGCTATGTCCCACGATTTTGGGGTTCTAGGGTGATTAACATGTTTGAGAGTAAAGACCAAAAAATCATCATTTTTGTTTTTTATAGATGTTTTCGTGAGCTATTACCCGTAGTTTTGGGGTTCTAGGGCGATTTACAAAGACCATAATACCCGATACAGGTTTGAGGACATGACCAAAAACTCATAGATTTTTGTCTCATGGCCGTTTTCGTCATCTATTGTCCACATTTTTATTGTTCCAGGTGAATATGCATGGCCCATAAGACCCAATACATGTTTGAGAATTATGACCAAAAACTCATCGTTTTGGGGTCTTATGGTGGTTTTCATGAGTTATTACCCTTAGTTCTAGGGTCCTACGGCGATTTACAATCAGCCGAATAAACGATACATGTTTGAGGGTATAACCAAAAACTCCTTTTTTGTGTTTGATGGCTGTTTTCATGAGTTATTGCCCATGGTGTTGGGATTTCAGGGCGATTTACATGTTTCGGATGTCTCACCAAAAACTCGTCGTTTTTGCTTTTTATTATCGTTTTCATGAGCTATTATCCATAGACTGGGGTTCCAGGGCGATTTGCCTGTTTCGGATTTATGACTAAAAACTCGTCTTTTTAGAGTTTTATGGACATTTCATGAGTTATTGCCCACAATTTTGGGGTTCCAGGGCGATTTACATTTTTTGAGAGGTCTGACCAAAAAGTCATCGTTTTTGCTATTTATGGCCATTTTCATGAGCTATTGCCCATAGTTTTGGGGTTCCAGGGCGATTTGCCTGTTTCAGATTTATGACTAAAAACTCGTCTATTTAGCGTTCTATGGACATTTCATGAGTTATTGCCCACCATTTTGGGGTTCCAGGGCGATTTACATTTTTTGAGAGGTATGACCAAAAAGTCATCGTTTTTGCTTTTTATGGCCATTTTCATGAGCTATTGCCCATAGTTTTGGGGTTAAAGGGCGATTTACATGTTTGAGAAGTAAGACAAAAAAAATCGTCGTTTTGGCAGTTTATGGCCGTTTTCATGAGGTATTGTCCATTGTTTTAGCTTCTAGGGTGATTTACATGTTTCAGAGTTATGAGCAAAAACTCATGGTTTTGCGTTTTATGGCCGTTTTAATGAGCTACTGCCCACAGTTTTGGGGTTCCAAGGAGATGTACATGTTTTAGAGTTATGACTAAAAACTCGTCTTTTTAGCATTTTATGGCCATTTCATTAGTTATTGCGCACAGTTTTGGGTTTCCATGGCAATTTACATGTTTGGGAGGTAAGATCAATAACTCGTCGTTTTGTGTTTTATGGCCGTTTTCACGATCTATTGCCCACAGTTTTCGGGTTCCAGGGCGATTTACATGTTTCAGATTTTTGACTAATAACTCGTCTTTTTAGCGTTTTATGGACATTTCATGAGTTATTGCCCACAATTTTGGGGTTCCAGGGCGATTTACATTTTTGAGAGGTATGACCAAAACGTCATCGTTTTTTCTTTTTATGACCATTGTCATGAGCTATTGCCCACAGTTTTGGGATTCCGGGGCGATTTACATGTTTCTGATTTATGACTAAATACTCGTCTTTTTAGCGTTTTATGGCCATTTCATGAGTTATTGCCCACAGTTTTGGGGTTATAGGGCGATTTACATGTTTGACCAAAAAGTTGTCGTTTTTGCGTTTTATGGTTATTTTCATGAGCTATGCCCATAGTTTTAGGGTTCCCGGGCGATTTACATGTTTTAGAGTTATGACAGAAAACTTGTCTCATTGCGTTTTATACACATTTTCATGAGCTCTGGCCCATAGTTTTGGGGTTCCAGGGCGATTTATATGTTAGAGAGGTATGACTAAAAAGTCATCGTTTTTGCTTTTTATGGCCGTTTTAATGAGCTATTTCCCATAGTTTTGGGGTTCCAGGGCGATTTACATGTTTGAGTGGTATGAGCAAAAAACCCGTTGGTTTTGCGTTTTGTGGCCGTTTTGCTGAGCTATATCCCACAATTTTGGGGTTCTAGGGCGATTAACATGTTTGAGAGTAAAGAACAAAAAGGCATCATTTCTGTTTTTTATAGATGTTTTCGTGAGCTATTACCCGTAGTATTGGGGTTCTAGGGCGATTTACAACGACCATAATACCCGATACAGGTTTGCGGACATGACCAAAAACTCATAGTTTTTTGTCTTATGGCCGTTTTCGTCATCTATTGTCCACATTTTTATTGTTCCAGGTGAATGTGCATGGCCCATCAGACCCAATACATGTTTGAGAATTATGACCAAAAACTCATCGTTTTGGGGTCTTATGGTTGTTTTCATGAGTTATTGCCCATAGTTCTGGGTCCTTCGGCGATTTACATGTTTCGGATGTATGACCAAAAACTCGTCGTTTTTGCTTCTTATTATCGTTTTCATGAGCTATTATCCATAGTTCTAGGGTTCCAGGGCGATTTGCCTGTTTCGGATTTATGACTAAAAACTCGTCTTTTTAGCGTTTTATGGACATTTCATGAGTTATTGCCCACAATTTTGGGGTTCCAGGGCGATTTACATTTTTTGACAGGTATGACCAAAAATTTATCTTTTTTTGCTTTTTATGGCCATTTTCATGAGCTATTGCCCATAGTTTTGTGGTTCCAGAGTGATTTGCCTGTTTCAGATTTATCACTAAAAACTCGTCTTTTAAGCATTTTATGGCCATTTCATGAGTTCTTGCCCACAGTTTTGGGGTTCCATGGAAATTTACATGTTTGGGAGGTATGATCAAAAACTCGTCGTTTTGTGTTTTATGGCCGTTTTCACGAGCTATTGCCCACATTTTTTGGGTCAGGGCGATTTACATGTTTCAGATTTATGACTAAAAACTCGTCTTTTTAGCGTTTTATGGACATTTCATGAGTTATTGCCCACAATTTTGGGATTCCAGGGCGATTTACATTTTTGAGAGGTATGACCAAAACGTCATCGTTTTTGCTTTTTATGGCCATTGTCATGAGCTATTGCCTACAGTTTTGGGATTCCAGGGCGATTTACATGTTTCATATTTATGACTAAAAACTCGTGTTTTTAGCGTTTTATGGCCATTTCATGAGTTAATGCCCACAGTTTTGGGTTTATAGGGCGATTTACATGTTTGACCAAGAAGTTGTCGTTTTTGCGTTTTATGGTTATTTTCATGAGCTATGCCCATAGTTTTAGGGTTCCCGGGCGATTTACATGTTTTAGAGTAATGACAGAAAACTTGTCTCATTGCGTTTTATACACATTTTCATGAGCTATTTCCCATAGTTTTGGGGTTCCAGGGCGATTTACATGTTAGAGAGGTATGACTAAAAAGTCATCGTTTTTGCTTTTTATGGCCGTTTTAATGAGCTATTTCCCATAGTTTTGGGGTTCCAAGGGGATTTACATGTTTGAGTGATATGAGCAAAAAACCCGTAGGTTTTGTGGCGTTTGCTTGATGAGCTATTTCCCACAATTTTGGGGTTCTAGGGCGACTAACATATTTGAGAGTAAAGACCAAAAAGTCATCATTTTTGTTTTTTATAGATGTTTCCATGAGTTATTGCCCGTAGTTTTGGGGTTCTAGGGCGATTTACAATGACCATTATACGTCTGAGTTTGAGGACATGACCAAAACTCATAGTTTTTTGTCTTATGGCCGTTTTCGTCATCTATTGTCCACATATTTTTTGTTCTAGGTGAATGTGCATGGCCCATAAGACCCAATACATGTTTAAGAATTATGACCAAAAACTCATCGTTTTGGGGTCTTATGGTTGTTTTCATGAGTTATTCCCCACAGGGCGATTTACATTTTGGGGTTCTAGGGCGATTTATCACTATTAACTCGTCTTTTTAGCATTTTATGGCCATTTCATGAGTTATTGCCCACAGTTTTGGGGTTCCATGGAAATTAACATGTTTGAGAGTAAAGACCAAAAAGTCATCATTTTTTTTATAGATGTTTCCATGAGCTATTGCCCGTAGTTTTGGGGTTCTAGTGCGATTTATAATGACCATAATACCTGATACAGGTTTGAGGACATGACCAAAAACTCATAGTTTTTTGTCTTATGGCCGTTTTCGTCATCTATTGTCCACATTTTTTTTGTTCTAGGTGAATGTGCATGGCCCATAAGACCCAATACATGTTTGAGAATTATGACCAAAAACTCATCGTTTTGGGGTCTTATGGTTGTTTTCATGAGTTATTCCCCATAGTTCTAGGGTCCTAGGGCGATTTACAATGATACGAATAAACGATACATGTTCGAGGGCATGACCAAAAACTCCTCTTTTTATGTTTTATGGCTGTTTTCATGAGTTATTGCCCATGGTGATTGGATTCCAGGGCGATTTAAATGTTTCGGATGTATGACCAAAAACTCGTCGTTTTTGCTTTTTATTATCGTTTCCATGAGCTATTATCCATAGTTCTGGGGTTCCAGAGTGATTTGCCTGTTTCAGATTTATCACTAAAAACTCGTCTTTTAAGCATTTTATGGCCATTTCATGAGTTATTGCCCACAGTTTTGGGGTTCCATGGAAATTTACATGTTTGGGAGGTATGATCAAAAACTCGTCGTTTTGTGTTTTATGGCCGTTTTCACGAGCTATTGCCCACATTTTTTGGGTCAGGGCGATTTACATGTTTCAGATTTATGACTAAAAACTCGTCTTTTTAGCGTTTTATGGACATTTCATGAGTTATTGCCCACAATTTTGGGATTCCAGGGCGATTTACATTTTTGAGAGGTATGACCAAAACGTCATCGTTTTTGCTTTTTATGGCCATTGTCATGAGCTATTGCCTACAGTTTTGGGATTCCAGGGCGATTTACATGTTTCATATTTATGACTAAAAACTCGTGTTTTTAGCGTTTTATGGCCATTTCATGAGTTAATGCCCACAGTTTTGGGTTTATAGGGCGATTTACATGTTTGACCAAGAAGTTGTCGTTTTTGCGTTTTATACACATTTTCATGAGCTATTCCCCATAGTTTTGGGGTTCCAGGGCGATTTACATGTTTTAGAGTTATGACAGAAAACTTGTCTCTTTGTGTTTTATACACATTTTCATGAGCTATTGCCCATAGTTTTGGGGTTCCAGGGTGATTTACATTTTAGAGAGGTATGACTAAAAATTCATCATTTTTGCTATTTATGGCCGTTTTAATGAGCTATTTCCCATAGTTTTGGGGTTCCAGGGCTATTTACATGTTTGAGTGGTATGAGCAAAAAACCCGTAGGTTTTTTGTGGCCGTTTTGATGAGCTATTTCCCACAATTTTGGGGTTCTAGGGCGACTAACATATTTGAGAGTAAAGACCAAAAAGTCATCATTTTTGTTTTTTATAGATGTTTCCATGAGTTATTGCCCGTAGTTTTGGGGTTCTAGTGCGATTTACAATGACCATTATACCTGATACAGGTTTGAGGACATGACCAAAAACTCATAGTTTTTTTGTCTTATGGCCGTTTTCGTCATCTATTGTCCACATATTTTTTGTTCTAGGTGAATGTGCATGGCCCATAAGACCCAATACATGTTTAAGAATTATGACCAAAAACTCATCGTTTTGGGGTCTTATGGTTGTTTTCATGAGTTATTCCCCACAGGGCGATTTACATTTTGGGGTTCTAGGGCGATTTATCACTATTAACTCGTCTTTTTAGCATTTTATGGCCATTTCATGAGTTATTGCCCACAGTTTTGGGGTTCCATGGAAATTAACATGTTTGAGAGTAAAGACCAAAAAGTCATCATTTTTTTTATAGATGTTTCCATGAGCTATTGCCCGTAGTTTTGGGGTTCTAGTGCGATTTATAATGACCATAATACCTGATACAGGTTTGAGGACATGACCAAAAACTCATAGTTTTTGTCTTATGGCCGTTGGCCATCATCTATTGTCCACATTTTTTTTTGTTCTAGGTGAATGTGCATGGCCCATAAGACCCAATACATGTTTGAGAATTATGACCAAAAACTCATCGTTTTGGGGTCTTATGGTTGTTTTCATGAGTTATTCCCCATAGTTCTAGGGTCCTAGGGCGATTTACAATGATAATAAGCGATACATGTTCGAGGGCATGACCAAAAACTCCTCTTTTTATGTTTTATGGCTGTTTTCATGAGTTATTGCCCATGGTGATTGGATTCCAGGGCGATTTAAATGTTTCGGATGTATGACCAAAAACTCGTCGTTTTTGCTTTTTATTATCGTTTCCATGAGCTATTATCCATAGTTCTGTGGTTCCAGAGTGATTTACATGTTTTAGAGTTATGACTAAAAAATCGTCTCTTTAGAATTTTACGGCCATTTCATGAGTTATTGCCCACAGTTTTGGGGTTCCATGGCAATTTACATGTATGGGAGGTATGATCAAAAACTCGTAGTTTTGTGTTTTATGGCCGTTTTCACGAGCTATTGGCCACAGTTTTTGGGTTCCAGGGCAATTTACACGTTTCAGATTTATGACTAAAAACTCGTCTTTTTAGCGTTTTATGGACATTTCATGAGTTATTGCCCACAATTTTGGGATTCTAGGGTGATTTACATTGTTGAGAGGTATGACCAAAACGTCACCGATTTTGCTTTTTATGGCCATTGTCATGATCTATACCCACAGTTTTGGGATTCGAGGGCGATTTACATGTTTCAGATTTATGACTAAATACTCGTGTTTTTAGCGTTTTATGGTCATTTCATGAGTTATTGCCCACTGTTTTGGGGTTATAGGACGATTTACATGTTTGACCAAAAAGTAGTCGTTTTTGCATTTGGTTATTTTCATGAGCTATGCCCATAGTTTTAGGGTTCCCGGGCGATTTACATGTTTTAGAGTAATGACAGAAAACTTGTCTCATTGCGTTTTATACACATTTTCATGAGCTATTTCCCATAGTTTTGGGGTTCCAGGGCGATTTACATGTTAGAGAGGTATGACTAAAAAGTCATCGTTTTTGCTTTTTATGGCCGTTTTAATGAGCTATTTCCCATAGTTTTGGGGTTCCAAGGGGATTTACATGTTTGAGTGATATGAGCAAAAAACCCGTAGGTTTTTTGTGGCCGTTTTGATGAGCTATTTCCCACAATTTTGGGGTTCTAGGGCGACTAACATATTTGAGAGTAAAGACCAAAAAGTCATCATTTTTGTTTTTTATAGATGTTTCCATGAGTTATTGCCCGTAGTTTTGGGGTTCTAGTGCGATTTACAATGACCATTATACCTGATACAGGTTTGAGGACATGACCAAAAACTCATAGTTTTTTTGTCTTATGGCCGTTTTCGTCATCTATTGTCCACATATTTTTTGTTCTAGGTGAATGTGCATGGCCCATAAGACCCAATACATGTTTAAGAATTATGACCAAAAACTCATCGTTTTGGGGTCTTATGGTTGTTTTCATGAGTTATTCCCCACAGGGCGATTTACATTTTGGGGTTCTAGGGCGATTTATCACTATTAACTCGTCTTTTTAGCATTTTATGGCCATTTCATGAGTTATTGCCCACAGTTTTGGGGTTCCATGGAAATTAACATGTTTGAGAGTAAAGACCAAAAAGTCATCATTTTTTTTATAGATGTTTTCGTGAGCTATTGCCTGTAGTTTTGGGGTTCTAGGGCGATTTACAACGACCATAATACCCGATATAGGTTTGAGGACATGACCAAAAACTCATAGTTTTTTGTCTTATGGCCGTTTTCGTCATCTATTGTCCACATTTTTATTGTTCCAGGTGAATGTGCATGGCCCATAAGACCCAATACATGTTTGAGAATTATGACCAAAAACTCATCGTTTTGGGGTCTTATGGTTGTTTTCATGAGTTATTGCCCATAGTTCTGGGGTCCTAGGGCGATTTACAATGATCCGAATAAACGATACATGTTTGAGGGCATGACCAAAAACTCCTCTTTTTGTGTTTTATGGCTGTTTTCATGAGTTATTGCCCATGGTGTTGGGATTCCAGGGCGATTTACATGTTTCGGATGTATGACCAAAAACTCATCGTTTTTGCTTCTTATTATCGTTTTCATGAGCTATTATCCATAGTTCTGGGGTTCCAGGGCGATTTGCCTGTTTCGGATTTATGACTAAAAACTCGTCTTTTTAGCATTTTATGGCCATTTCATGAGTTATTGCCCACAGTTTTGGGGTTCCATGGAAATTTACATGTTTGGGAGGTATGATCAAAAACTCGTCGTTTTGTGTTTTATGGCCGTTTTCACGAGCTATTGCCCACAGTTTTTGGGTTCCAGGGCGATTTACATGTTTCAGATTTATGACTAAAAACTCGTCTATTTAGCATTTTATGGATATTTCATGAGTTATTGCCCACAATTTTGGGGTTCCAGGGCGATTTACATTTTTTGAGAGGTATGTCCAAAAAGTCATAGTTTTTGCTTTTTATAGCCGTTTTAATGAGCTATTTCCCATAGTTTTGGGGTTCCATGGCGATTTACATGTTTGAGTGGTATGAGCAAAAAACTCGTAGGTTTTGCGTTTTGTGGCCGTTTTGATGAGCTATGTCCCACAATTTTGGGTTTCTAGGGCGATTAACATGTTTGAGAGTAAAGACCAAAAAGTCATCATTTTTGTTTTTTTAGATGTTTTCGAGAGCTATTGCCCGTAGTTTTGGGGTTCTAGGGCGATTTACAACGACCATAATACCCGATACAGGTTTGAGGACATGACCAAAAACTCATAGTTTTTGTCTTATGGTTGTTTTCATCATCTATTGTCCACATTTTTTAGTTCCAGGTGAATGTGCATGGCCCATAAGACCCAATACATGTTTGATAATTATGACCAAAAACTCATCGTTTTGGGGTCTTATGGTTGTTTTCATGAGTTATTGCCCATATTGTGGGGTGCTAGGGCGATTTACAATTATCCGAATAAATGATACATGTTTAAGGGCATGACCAAACACTCCTCTTTTTGTGTTTTATGGCTGTTTTCATGAGTTATTGCCCATGGTGTTGGCATTCCAGGGCGATCTACATGTTCCGGATGTATGACCAAAACTCGTCGTTTTTGCTTTTTATTACCGTTGTCATGGGCAATAGTTCTGGGGTTCTAGGGCAATTTGCCTATTTCAGATTTATGACTAAAAAATCGTCTTTTTAGCGTTTTATGGACATTGCATGAGTAATTTCCCACAATTTTGGGGTTCCAGGGCGATTTACATTTTTTGAGAGGTATGACCAAAAAGTCATCGTTTTTGCTTTTTATGGCCATTTTCATGAGCTATTGCCCATAGTTTTACGGTTCCAGGGCGATTTACATGTTTGACAAGTAAGACAAAAAATTCGTCGTTTTTGCAGTTTATGGCCGTTTTCATGAGGTATGGCCCACAGTTATAGCTTCTAGGGTGATTTACATGTTTTAGAGTTATGAGCAAAAACTCATGGTTTTTTGTTTTATGGCTGTTTTAATGAGCCACTGCCCACAGTTTTGGGGTTCCAAGGAGATTTACAAGTTTTAGAGTTATAACTAAAAACTCGTCTTTTTAGCATTTTATGGCCATTTCATGAGTTATTGCCCACAGTTTTGGGGTTCCATGGAAATTTACATGTTTGGGAGGTATGATCAAAAACTCGTCGTTTTGTGTTTTATGGCCGTTTTCACGAGCTATTGCCTACAGTTTTTGGGTTCCAGGGCGATTTACATGTTTCATATTTATGACTAAAAACTCATCTTTTTAGCGTTTTATGGACATTTCATGAGTTATTACCCATAATTTTGGGGTTCCAGGGCGATTTACATTTTTGAGAGGTATGTCCAAAACGTCATCGTTTTTGCTTTTTATGGCCATTGTCATGATCTATACCCACAGTTTTGGGATTCGAGGGCGATTTACATGTTTCAGATTTATGACTAAATACTCGTGTTTTTAGCGTTTTATGGTCATTTCATGAGTTATTGCCCACTGTTTTGGGGTTATAGGACGATTTACATGTTTGACCAAAAAGTAGTCGTTTTTGCATTTGGTTATTTTCATGAGCTATGCCCATAGTTTTAGGGTTCCAGGGCGATTTACGTGTTTTAGAGTTATGACAGAAAACTTGTCTCTTTGCGTTTTATACACATTTTCATGAGCTATTGCCCATAGTTTTGGGGTTCCAGGGCGATTTACATGTTAGAGAGGTATGACTAAAAATTCATCATTTTTGCTATTTATGGCCGTTTTAATGAGCTATTTCCCATAGTTTTGGGGTTCCAGGGCTATTTACATGTTTGAGTGGTATGAGCAAAAAACCCGTTGGTTTTGCTTTTTGTGGCTGTTTTGCTGAGCTATGTCCCATAATTTTGGGGTTCTAGGGCGATTAACATGTTTGAGAGTAAAGACCAAAAAGTCATCATTTTTGTTTTTTATAGATGTTTTCGTGAGCTATTGCCCGGAGTTTTGGGGTTCTAGGGCGATTTACAACGACCATAATACCCGATACAGGTTTGAGGACATGACCAAAAACTCATAGTTTTTTGTCTTATGGCCGTTTTCGTCATCTATTGTCCACATTTTTATTGTTCCAGGTGAATGTGCATGGCCCATAAGACCCAATACATGTTTGAGAATTATGACCAAAAACTCATCGTTTTGGGGTCTTATGGTTGTTTTCATGAGTTATTGCCCATATTGTGGGGTGCTAGGGCGATTTACAATTATCCGAATAAATGATACATGTTTAAGGGCATGACCAAACACTCCTCTTTTTGTGTTTTATGGCTGTTTTCATGAGTTATTGCCCATGGTGTTGGCATTCCAGGGCGATCTACATGTTCCGGATGTATGACCAAAACTCGTCGTTTTTGCTTTTTATTACCGTTGTCATGGGCAATAGTTCTGGGGTTCTAGGGCAATTTGCCTATTTCAGATTTATGACTAAAAAATCGTCTTTTTAGCGTTTTATGGACATTGCATGAGTAATTTCCCACAATTTTGGGGTTCCAGGGCGATTTACATTTTTTGAGAGGTATGACCAAAAAGTCATCGTTTTTGCTTTTTATGGCCATTTTCATGAGCTATTGCCCATAGTTTTACGGTTCCAGGGCGATTTACATGTTTGACAAGTAAGACAAAAAATTCATCGTTTTGGCACTTTACGGCCGTTTTCATGAGGTATTGCCCACAGTTTTAGCTTCTAGGGTGATTTACATGTTCAGAGTTATGAGCGAAAACTCATGGTTTTGCGTTTTATGGCCGTTTTAATGAGCTACTGCCCATAGTTTTGGGGTTCCAAGCAGATTTACTTGTTTTAGAGTTATGACTAAAAACTCGTCTTTTTAGCATTTTATGGCCATTTCATGAGTTATTGCCCAGAGTTTTGGGGTTCCATGGAAATTTACATTTTTGAGAGGTATGACCAAAACTCGTTGTTTGTGTTTTATGGCCGTTTTCACGAGCTATTGCCCACAGTTTTTGGGTTCCAGGGAGATTTACATGTTTTAGAGTTATGACTAAAAACTCGTCTTTTTAGCATTTTATGGCCATTTCATGAGTTATTGCCCAGAGTTTTGGGGTTCCATGGAAATTTACATTTTTGAGAGGTATGACCAAAACGTCATCGTTTTTGCTTTTTATGGCCATTGTCATGAGCTATTGCCCACAGTTTTGGGATTCCAGGGCGATTTACATGTTTCATATTTATGAATAAAAACTCGTGTTTTTAGCGTTTTATGGCCATTTCATGAATTATTGCCCATAGTTTTGGGGTTATAGGGCGATTTACATGTTTGACCAAAAAGTTGTCTTTTTGCGTTTTATGGTTATTTTCATGAGATATGCCCATTGTTTTAGGGTTCCCGGGGGATTTACATGTTTTAGAGTTATGATAGAAAACTTGTCTCATTGTGTTTTATACACATTTTCATGAGCTATTGCCCATAATTTTGGGGTTCCAGGGCGATTTACACGTTAGAGAGGTATGACTAAAAAATCATCGTTTTTGCTTTTTATGGCCGTTTTAATGAGCTATTTCCCATAGTTTTGGGGTTCCAGGGCGATTTACATGTTTGAGTGGTATGAGCAAAAAACCCGTAGGTTTTGCGTTTTGTGGCCGTTTTGATGAGCTATTTCCCACAATTTTGGGGTTCTACGGCGATTAACATGTTTGAGAGTAAAGATCAAAAAGTCATCATTTTTGTTTTTTTATAGATGTTTTCATCAGCTATTGCCCGTAGTTTTGGGGTTCTAGGGCGATTTAAAATGACCATAATACCTTATACAGGTTTGAGGACATGACCAAAAACTCATAGTTTTTTGTCTTATGGCCGTTTTCGTCATCTATTGTCCACATTTTTATTGTTCCAGGTGAATGTGCATGGCCCATAAGACCCAATACATGTTTCAGAATTATGACCAAAAACTCATCGTTTTGGGGTCTTATGGTTGTTTTCATGAGTTATTGCCCATAGTTCTGGGGTCCTAGGGCGATTTACAATGATCCGAATAAACGATACATGTTTGAGGGCATGACCAAAAACTCCTCTTTTTGTGTTTTATGGCTGTTTTCATGAGTTATTGCCCATGGTGTTGGGATTCCAGGGCGATTTACATGTTTCGGATGTATGACCAAAAAATCGTCGTCTTTGCTTCTTATTATCGTTTTCATGAGCTATTATCCATAGTTCTAGGGTTCCAGGGCGATTTGCCTGTTTCGGATTTATGACTAAAAACTCGTCTTTTTAGCGTTTTATGGACATTTCATGAGTTATTGCCCACAATTTTGGGGTTCCATGGCAATTTACATGTTTGGGAGGTATGATCAAAAACTCGTCGTTTTGTGTTTTATGGCCGTTTTCACGAGCTATTGCCCACAGTTTTTGGGTTCCAGGCCAATTTACATGTTTTAGATTTATGACTAAAAACTCGTCTTTTTACCGTTTTATGGAGATTTCATGAGTTATTGCCCATAGTTCTGGGGTTCCAGGGCGATTTACATGTTAGAGAGGTATGACTAAAAATTCATCATTTTTGCTATTTATGGCCGTTTTAATGAGCTATTTCCCATAGTTTTGGGGTTCCAGGGCTATTTACATGTTTGAGTGGTATGAGCAAAAAACCCGTAGGTTTTGCTTTTTGTGGCCGTTTTGCTGAGCTATGTCCCATAATTTTGGGGTTCTAGGGCGATTAACATGTTTGAGAGTAAAGACCAAAAAGTCATCATTTTTGTTTTTTATAGATGTTTTCGTGAGCTATTGCCTGTAGTTTTGGGGTTCTAGGGCGATTTACAACGACCATAATACCCGATATAGGTTTGAGGACATGACCAAAAACTCATAGTTTTTTGTCTTATGGCCGTTTTCGTCATCTATTGTCCACATTTTTATTGTTCCAGGTGAATGTGCATGGCCCATAAGACCCAATACATGTTTGAGAATTATGACCAAAAACTCATCGTTTTGGGGTCTTATGGTTGTTTTCATGAGTTATTGCCCATAGTTCTGGGGTCCTAGGGCGATTTACAATGATCCGAATAAACGATACATGTTTGAGGGCATGACCAAAAACTCCTCTTTTTGTGTTTTATGGTTGTTTTTATGAGTTATTGCCCATGGTGTTGGCATTCCAGGGCGATTTACATGTTCCGGATGTATGACCAAAAACTCGTCGTTTTTGCTTTTTATTACTGTTGTCATGAGCAATAGTTCTGGGGTTCCAGGGCGATTTGCCTATTTCAGATTTATGACTAAAAATTCGTCTTTTTAGCGTTTTATGGACATTGCATGAGTAATTGCCCACAATTTTGGGGTTCCAGGGCGATTTACATTTTTTGAGAGGTATGACCAAAAAGTCATCGTTTTTGCTTTTTATGGCCATTTCCATGAGCTATTGCCCATAGTTTTACGGTTCCAGAGCGATTTACATGTTTGCGAAGTAAGAAAAAAAATCATCGTTTTTGCAGTTTATGGCCGTTTTCATGAGGTATGGCCCACAGTTATAGCTTCTAGGGTGATTTACATGTTTTAGAGTTATGAGCAAAAACTCATGGTTTTGTGTTTTATGGCTGTTTTAATGAGCTACTGCCCACAGTTTTGGGGTTCCAAGGAGATTTACATGTTTTAGAGTTATAACTAAAAACTCGTCATTTTAGCATTTTATGGCCATTTCATGAGTTATTGCCCACAGTTTTGGGGTTCCATGGAAATTTACATGTTTGGGAGGTATGATCAAAAACTCATCGTTTTGTGTTTTATGGCATTTTTCACGAGCTATTGCCCACAGTTTTTGGGTTCCAGGGCGATTTACATGTTTCAGATTTATGACTAAAAACTCATCTTTTTAGCGTTTTATGGACATTTCATGAGTTATTGCCCATAATTTTGGGGTTCCAGGGCGATTTACATTTTTGAGAGGTATGTCCAAAACGTCATCGTTTTTGCTTTTTATGGCCATTGTCATGAGCTATTGCCCACAGTTTTGGGATTCCAGGGCGATTTACATGTTTCAGATTTATGACTAAAAACTCGTGTTTTTAGCGTTTTATGGCCATTTCATGAGTTATTGCCCACAGTTTTGGGGTTATAGGGCGATTTACATGTTTGACCAAAAAGTCGTTGTTTTTGCGTTTTATGGTTATTTTCATGAGTTATGCCCATAGTTTTAGGGTTCTAGGGCGATTTACATGTTTTAGAGTTATGACAGAAAACTTGTCTCATTGCGTTTTATACACATTTTCATGAGCTATTGCCCATAGTTTTGGGTCCAAGGCGATTGACATGTCAGAGAGGTATGACTAAAAAGTCATCGCTTTTGCTTCTTATGGCCGTTTTAATGAGCTATTTCCCATAGTTTTGGGGTTCCAGGGCGATTTACATGTTTGAGTGGTATGAGCAAAAAACCCGTAGGTTTTGCGTTTCCGTTTGATGAGCTATTTCCCACAATTTTGGGGTTCTACGGCGATTAACATGTTTGAGAGTAAAGATCAAAAAGTCATCATTTTTGTTTTTTTATAGATGTTTTCGTCAGCTATTGCCCGTAGTTTTGGGGTTCTAGGGCGATTTAAAATGACCATAATACCTTATACAGGTTTGAGGACATGTCCAAAAACTCATAGTTTTTTGTCTTATGGCCGTTTTCGTCATCTATTGTCCACATTTTTATTGTTCCAGGTGAATGTGCATGGCCCATAAGACCCAATACATGTTTGAGAATTATGACCAAAAACTCATCGTTTTGGGGTCTTATGGTTGTTTTCATGAGTTATTGCCCATAGTTATGGGGTCCTAGGGCGATTTACAATGATCCGAATAAACGATACATGTTTGAGGGCATGACCAAAAACTCCTCTTTTTGTGTTTTATGGCTGTTTTCATGAGTTATTGCCCATGGTGTTGGGATTCCAGGGCGATTTACATGTTTCAGATGTATGACCAAAAACTCGTCGTTTTTGCTTCTTATTATCGTTTTCATGAGCTATTATCCATAGTTCTAGGGTTCCAGGGCGATTTGCCTGTTTCGGATTTATGACTAAAAACTCGTCTTTTTAGCGTTTTATGGACATTTCATGAGTTATTACCCATGGTTTTGGGGTACCATGGCAATTTACATGTATGGGAGGTATGAACAAAAACTCGTCGTTTTGTGTTTTATGGCCGTTTTCACGAGCTATTGCCCACAGTTTTTAGGTTCTAGGGCGATTTACATGTTTTAGATTTATGACCAAAAACTCGTCTATTTAGCGTTTTATGGATATTCCTTGAGTTATTGCCCACAATTTTGGAGTTCCAGGGCGATTTACATTTTTTGAGAGGTATGACCAAAAAGTCATCATTTTTTATTTTTATGGCCGTTTTAATGAGCTATTTCCCATAGTTTTGGGGTTCCATGGCGATTTACATGTTTGAGTGGTATGAGCAAAAAACTCGTAGGTTTTGCGTTTTGTGGCCGCTTTGCTGAGCTATGTCCCATAATTTTGGGGTTCTAGGGCGATTAACATGTTTGAGAGTAAAGACCAAAAAGTCATCATTTTTGTTTTTTATAGATGTTTTCGTGAGCTATTGCCTGTAGTTTTGGGGTTCTAGGGCGATTTACATGACCATAATACAATACAGTTTTGAGGACATGACCAAAAACTCATAGTTTTTTGTCTTATGGCCGTTTTCGTCATCTATTGTCCACATTTTTATTGTTCCAGGTGAATGTGCATGGCCCATAAGACCCAATACATGTTTGAGAATTATGACCAAAAACTCATCGTTTTGGGGTCTTATGGTTGTTTTCATGAGTTATTGCCCATATTCTGGGGTGCTAGGGCGATTTACAATTATCCGAATAAACGATACATGTTTAAGGGCATGACCAAACACTCCTCTTTTTGTGTTTTATGGTTGTTTTCATGAGTTATTGCCCATGGTGTTGGCATTCCAGGGCGATTTACATGTTCCGGATGTATGACCAAAAACTCGTCGTTTTTGCTTTTTATTACCGTTGTCATGAGCAATAGTTCTGGGGTTCCAGGGCGATTTGCCTATTTCAGATTTATGAATAAAAATTCGTCTTTTTAGCATTTTATGGACATTGCATGAGTAATTGCCCACAATTTTGGGGTTCCAGGGCGATTTACATTTTTTGAGAGGTATGACCAAAAAGTCATCGTTTTTGCTTTTTATGGCCATTTCCATGAGCTATTGCCCATAGTTTTACGGTTCCAGAGCGATTTACATGTTTGAGAAGTAAGACACAAAATTCATCGTTTTTGCAGTTTATGGCCGTTTTCATGAGGTATGGCCCACAGTTATAGCTTCTAGGGTGATTTACATGTTTTAGAGTTATGAGCAAAAACTCATGGTTTTGTGTTTTATGGCTGTTTTAATGAGCTATTGCCCACAGTTTTGGGGTTCCAAGGAGATTTACATGTTTTAGAGTTATAACTAAAAACTCGTCTTTTAGCATTTTATGGCCATTTCATGAGTTATTGCCCACAGTTTTGGGGTTCCATGGAAATTTACATGTTTGGGAGGTATGATCAAAAACTCGTCGTTTTGTGTTTTATGGCCGTTTTCACGAGCTATTGCCCACAGTTTTTGGGTTCCAGGGCGATTTACATGTTTCAGATTTATGACTAAAAACTCGTCTTTTTAGCGTTTTATGGACATTTCATGAGTTATTGCCCACAATTTTGGGATTCTAGGGTGATTTACATTGTTGAGAGGTATGACCAAAACGTCACCGATTTTTCTTTTTATGGCCATTGTCATGATCTATTGCCCACAGTTTTGGGATTCGAGGGCGATTTAGATGTTTGAGATTTATGACTAAATACTCGTGTTTTCAGCGTTTTATGGCCATTTCATGAGTTATTGCCCACTGTTTTGGGGTTATAGGGCGATTTACATGTTTGACCAAAAAGTCGTTGTTTTTGCGTTTTATGGTTATTTTCATGAGTTATGCCCATAGTTTTAGGGTTCTAGGGCGATTTACATGTTTTAGAGTTATGACAGAAAACTTGTCTCATCGCGTTTTATACACATTTTCATGAGCTATTGCCCATAGTTTTGGGTCCAGGGCGATTTACAGAGAGGTATGACTAAAAAGTCATCGCTTTTGCTTTTTATGGCCGTTTTAATGAGCTATTTCCCATAGTTTTGGGGTTCCAGGGCGATTTATATGTTTGAGTGGTATGAGCAAAAAACCCTTAGGTTTTGCGTTTTGTGGCCGTTTTGAAGAGCTATTTCCCACAATTTTGGGGTTCTATGGCGATTAACATGTTTGAGAGTAAAGATCAAAAAGTCATCATTTTTGTTTTTTTATAGATGTTTTCGTCAGCTATTGCCCGTAGTTTTGGGGTTCTAGGGCGATTTAAAATGACCATAATACCCGATACAGGTTTGAGGACATGACCAAAAACTCATAGTTTTTTGTCTTATGGCCGTTTTCGTCATCTATTGTCCACATTTTTATTGTTCCAGGTGAATGTGCATGGCCCATAAGACCCAATACATATTTGAGAATTATGACCAAAAACTCATCGTTTTGGGGTCTTATGCTTGTTTTCATGAGTTATTCCCCATAGTTCTGGGGTCCTCGGGCGATTTACAATGATCCGAATAAACGATACATGTTTGAGGGCATGACCAAAAACTCCTCTTTTTGTGTTTTATGGCTGTTTTCATGAGTTATTGCCTATGGTGTTGGGATTCCAGGGTGATTTAAATGTTTCGGATGTATGACCAAAAACTCGTCGTTTTTGCTTTTTATTATCGTTTCCATGAGCTATTATCCATAGTTCTGGGGTTCCAGGGCGATTTGCCTGTTTCGGATTTATCACTTAAAACTCGTCTTTTTAGCATTTTATGGCCATTTCATGAGTTATTGCCCATAGTTTTGGGGTTCCATGGAAATTTACATGTTTGGGAGGTATGATCAAAAACTCGTCGTTTTGTGTTTTATGGCCGTTTTCACGAGCTATTGCCCACAGTTTTTGGGTTCCAGGGCGATTTACATGTTTTAGATTTATGACTAAAAACTCGTCTATTTAGCGTTTTATGGATATTCCTTGAGTTATTGCCCACAATTTTGGAGTTCCAGGGCGATTTACATTTTTTGAGAGGTATGACCAAAAAGTCATCATTTTTGCTTTTTATGGCCGTTTTAATGAGCTATTTCCCATAGTTTTGGGGTTCCATGGCGATTTACATGTTTGAGTGGTATGAGCAAAAAACTCGTAGGTTTTGCGTTTTGTGGCCGTTTTGATGAGCTATGTCCCACAATTTTGGGGTTCTAGGGCGATTAACATGTTTGAGAGTAAAGACCAAAAGTCATCATTTTTGTTTTTTATAGATGTTTTCGTGAGCTATTGCCCGTAGTTTTGGGGTTCTAGGGCGATTTACAACGACCATAATACCCGATACAGGTCTGAGGACATGACCAAAAACTCATAGTTTTTTGTCTTATGGCCGTTTTCGTCATCTATTGTCCACATTTTTATTGTTCCAGGTGAATGTGCATGGCCCATAAGACCCAATACATGTTTGAGAATTATGACCAAAAACTCATCGTTTTGGGGTCTTATGGTTGTTTTCATGAGTTATTGCCCATATTCTGGGGTGCTAGGGCGATTTACAATTATCCGAATAAACGATACATGTTTAAGGGCATGACCAAACACTCCTCTTTTTGTGTTTTATGGTTGTTTTCATGAGTTATTGCCCATGGTGTTGGCATTCCAGGGCGATTTACATGTTCCGGATGTATGACCAAAAACTCGTCGTTTTTGCTTTTTATTACCGTTGTCATGAGCAGTAGTTCTGGGGTTCCAGGGCGATTTGCCTATTTCAGATTTATGACTAAAAATTCGTCTTTTTAGCGTTTTATGGACATTGCATGAGTAATTGCCCACAATTTTGGGGTTCCAGAGCGATTTACATTTTTTGAGAGGTATGACCAAAAAGTCATCGTTTTTGCTTTATATGGCCATTTCCATGAGCTATTGCCCATAGTTTTACGGTTCCAGAGCAATTTACATGTTTGAGAAGTAAGACAAAAAATTCATCGTTTTTGCAGTTTATGGCCGTTTTCATGAGGTATGGCCCACAGTTATAGCTTCTAGGGTGATTTACATGTTTTAGAGTTATGAGCAAAAACTCATGGTTTTGTGTTTTATGGCCGTTTTAATGAGCTACTGCCCACAGTTTTGGGGTTCCAAGGAGATTTACATGTTTTAGAGTTATAACTAAAAACTCGGCTTTTTAGCATTTTATGGCCATTTCATGAATTATTGCCCACAGTTTTGGGGTTCCATGGAAATTTACATGTTTGGGAGGTATGATCAAAAACTCGTCGTTTTGTGTTTTATGGCCGTTTTCACGAGCTATTGCCCACAGTTTTTGGGTTCCAGGGCGATTTACATGTTTCAGATTTATGACTAAAAACTCATCTTTTTAGCGTTTTATGGACATTTCATGAGTTATTGCCCATAATTTTGGGGTTCCAGGGCGATTTACATTTTTGAGAGGTATGACGAAAACGTCATCGTTTTTGCTTTTTATGGCCATTGTCATGAGCTATTGCCCACAGTTTTGGGATTCCAGGGCGATTTACATGTTTCAGATTTATGACTAAAAACTCGTATTTTTAGCGTTTTATGGCCATTTCATGAGTTATTGCCCGCAGTTTTGGGGTTATAGGGCGATTTACATGTTTGACCAAAAAGTCGTCGTTTTTGCGTTTTATGGTTATTTTCATGAGCTATGCCCATAGTTTTAGGGTTCCAGGGCGATTTACATGTTTTAGAGTAATGACAGAAAACTTGTCTCATTGCGTTTTATACACATTTTCATGAGCTATTGCCCATAGTTTTGGGTCCAGGGCGATTTACATGTTAGAGAGGTATGACTAAAAAGTCATCGCTTTTGCTTTTTATGGCCGTTTTAATGAGCTATTTCCCATAGTTTTGGGGTTCCAGGGCGATTTACATGTTTGAGTGGTATGAGCAAAAAACCCGTAGGTTTTGCGTTTTGTGGCCGTTTTGATGAGCTATTTCCCACAATTTTGGGGTTCTAGGGCGATTAACACGTTTGAGAGTAAAGACCAAAAAGTCATCATTTTTGTTTTTTATAGATTTTTTCGTGAGCTATTGCCCATAGTTTTGGGGTTCTAGGGTGATTTACAATGACCATAATACCCGATACAGGTTTGAGGACATGGCCAAAAACTCATAGTTTTTTGTCTTATGGCCGTTTTCGTCATCTATTGTCCACATTTTTGTTCTTCCAGGTGAATGTGCATGGTGAAGGGAATATGCCCGAGAGGCAATAATAAAGTGGTTATTATCATATTCCTTATTTATGATAAATGTTTGTTTTACATGCTATAATTGTATTAATACGGAAACGTTAATACATGTGTGTTCAATAAACAAAAAGGAAGTTCCTAGTTATGCCTCTCTCATAAACTAGCCCATTGATTAACAAGATGATCAAGGTTTCCTGATCATGGACATTGGATGTTGTTAATAACGGGATCACAACATTAGTGTAATGGTGTGATGAACATTCATCCGAAGTATAGCATTACGATCAAAGTCATTGAGTTTATATTGCTATAACAACTTATGAAGTGATCCTAATCCTTAGACCATGAGATCATGTCAATCACTAACACCGGAAGAGTTTCTTGATAACATCAAACGTCACACCGTAATAGGGTGATTATAAAGATGGATTCAGAACTAATAAAGTGTTACGTTGAGGCCCATGGATCGAGAGTGGAATTTGTTCATCCCGATGACGGATAGATATACTCTGGGCCCTCTCGGTGATATCACATTGGTTAGCTTGCAAGCAAGTGATTTGATCACTAGAATGTTATATCACGGAACGAAAAGAATTCATGTCGAATTGAGATCAAACTAGGTATGGAGATACCGATGATCGAATCTCGGACATGTAATATATCGTGCAACAAAGGATTAAGATACTAGCGTAAAGGTTCCGATGATCACAAGAAAGTCATCGTTGAATGTGTGGGAGTCGATATGGGTCTCGGATCCGCTTCTGATTATTGATCTGAGAGGGGTCTCGATCATGTCAACATTATTCGCGAACCATAGGGTGACACACTTAAGAGACACCGACATCTAATTGGAGCAAAAGTTTCATGCCGAAAGAATGAACAAGCGCAGGAATTTATTTCACTAGATACTGAAACAGGTTTTCGGGTGAAATTGCATAAAGTGGTTATGCATGTGAAATAGAATTCTAGCAAGGGGTTATTTGTGAATGTTTGTCATTAAAGTAATTGACAAAATTCTGAATAAAATAAAACAGTTTTATTTAATGAGAGTTTGCATTAAATTTGGTGAAAATTTAATGGGAATTTGAGTGGGTTTTTGAGTGGAGGGAATTGAAAGGCATTTGAGTGAGTGGAGTGTCCACCCACATGAATGTGGAAGAGGTGGGGGCAGCCCCATGGCTGGGCGCATGGCCCCTTGGGTGCCCCCCCCCTCTCCCTATAAAAGGAGCTCCCCTCCCTCGCTCTCACTCACACCTCCTCATGAAGGATCTCTCTCCCCCTCTAGAATTTATCCCCCATGGTCTCGGACTAGCGAGATACATGTTCCCGGTGGCTATTCGGCAAGAAAGAGTTGTGCTTCCACTGCATCGCTGGAGCGAGGAGGCGGAGGTTGCTCGGTGCCTCGAACGTGTGTGCGAGCACGGATGCGCTAGCATTGTTTTGGCTTAGGACTTCCTCTCGATCTTGAGATCGGCAAGAGATCGTCTATATCAACCACGAGTTTGGACTCGTTAAGCTTTGTCGGTCTTCAAGGGTATGTTCTCTACGGATGTACATCCGCCCGTTGTTTTGTATCTAGTAGATAGATCTTGGTACATAGTTGTTCCCATCGTAGGAAAATTTTTATTTTCTATGCTGCGAACCCTACAGTGGTATCAGAGCCGGATCTATGCGTAGATACTTTGCACGGGTAGTACACATATGAGTATGTGGACTATGATGATCATTTTATTGCTTCTTAGTTGTACTTTGGATATTGGTGGCATAGTGGGATGAAGCGGCCCGGACAAACTTTGCATGTCCTCGCACATTAGACCTGTTCCACGCTTGACATGCAACTAGTTTTGCATAAGTGGCTAGCGGGTGTCTGTCTCTCCTACTATAGTCAATATCTAATTTGCAACAAGTTGTCAACAATTTGATTATCCTCGTTGTGGTTCATGTTCGTAGGTAAGAACGGTTCTATCTTCGAAAGCCCTAAACCACGTAAAACTTGCAATGGATAAATTAGAGGCGTCTAGTTTAGATTGTTGTTGGGCTAGTGTTATGATATGGTGATGTTGTACGTAGAAGTATAAGATGATACTCTTACAACAGACATAACGTGTAGGTTCCATAGACCTTGGTCTTACACAAAGAGGTATGATAGAGATCATACCATGATGCACATGATAGAGATCAAGTGCGGGAACCATATCATTTCACTTATTAACATGTGATGTTTATTGCATCTTATATTGCTTGTTTGGCGTTTTATTAGCATAATAAGATGATCCCTCATTTAGATATCAAGATAAGAATGTGTTCTTCCTTAAGTATGCACCGACAATGTTTTGTCGCTTCAAGACATCACGTGAAGATCGGGTGTACTTGAATCCACGAGCATATCTCGGGTGGAAGACAGTTACACACGCGAATACTAAGGTTCTTACTTGGCGAGCCTAGCATGTACAGACATGGCCTCGGAACACGGACCGAAAGGTTAAGCATGAGTCATATGTTTTGATATGATGACCATATGGATGCTCGCCTTTGAAGCTACACCGACTCACGTGATGATCGGAGTTGGTGTAGTGGATTTGGTTCATGTAATCACCAAAAAGACACGAGGGATGTCGTTTTTGACTGGGAGTTCATTTCTAATTTGGATTAGTAGAACTCAATTTATCATAAATTAAATCAAAGTGAATTTGCATAATTTTTTGTAGTCATTGGCATTCGTTCACCACCTTATGCATAGTTGTAATTGAGATAATAGAACTATAGAATTCTGGATATATACTTTACGAACTGGTATCGTATTGCGTTGAGTGTCAATCTAAAGTTTAAAGTCCTATTGCAAACTTTCAGCAAACTCTATTTACTCCGTGAAATTTAATAGTTGGTATTAAATCGAGAGTAACAATTACAGTGTTAGTATCTTAAGTATCATGTTTTGCCTCCATTATTGTTGATTGTTTTAATATCAAGTTTATCTAGGAGCTGAAAGAATTGTTTCAGAAACCATCATGTGTGGCAGATATAACGATATCTGAAACAATGTTTTGGTTGAAAAATGATAGAGTATAATATATGTTCTCATATTGGATGAGAATTTACGAAGGTTGGAGATGCTAGACATCCTAATCATCCAAAAGGGTTTTGGAAAGTAATGTTATACTCACGATTCGCCTTTATAAGCTACAGTAGCTTGATCATGATAAGGATGAATAGAATATGTATGTAAAGTGTTTACTACACTAAAAGATTACTAAAGAATGGATTTTGAAAAAATACCGATCATTTGATGATGGTGATCTACTTCATAGTGCAAGTCCAAAGGTATTATTATTTGAATATACACGCTTTGGACTATGTGTCATGTATATGGCGCCACTGTTGATGTTGATAGATTCTTTTAAAAGGAAAAGGAAATGCTGGAAGAGAATCTATGAAATATATTTGGAAGAAAGAAAAGATTGTAAATATCCAATTTAGGTATATGGATGATATACATGTTATGGTTGTATTCTTTGCTTGTTAAACAATGTGGTTCTTGGGTATTGGATACCGAATTGGTTGGTATGAAATTTCATACACAACAACGCAATTCATGAACCACAATGGCCTAAGTAACTAGCAAGAGAATATGTGATGATGTTCATCGAAAACAAACAAACCGTTGTTTGTATTTCTCGTTGACATCAAAGCTTGACTTCAAGATTTGTTTTAATAATTGTTATTTGAATCAGGTATTATGAGAACAAAGGTTGTTCAAATAATTGCCGTATTCCATATAAGATGGATGATTTACAAATCTAGTTGGAGAAATCACATCCATAAAGCCTAATGCTAAAATGTCGCAAGACAAATGATTGGAAGATCCCTTACGAAGTGACATCGCCGTTTAAATTATATTGGAAAGATAACATGAAGAAACTCCATTTTCATGGATTTTTGGAGTCTTTGATTTGATCAAGTGACGCTTGTAAGACTTTCCTCAGGATAATTAAAACTTCGTTCGAAGGCCAAAGAAGAACGATCGACTAAATTATTGGAATTTATACATATTGATGTATGTAGTCCATTGTGTATAGTCGTAAGCGATGGATTCCAACTTCATATGCTTTCTCCGGAAACTTGAGTGAATATTCACTTAATGAGAAAGAAGTATGAAATATTTGAAAAACGTTTCAAAGACTTTCAAGATGAAGTGGAAAATCATTGTAACAAGAAAATAAATGGTTTATGATTTTATCATAAGGGATTTGTTTGAGTTACAAGTGTAACAAGAAAATAAATGAATTATGATTTTATCATAAAGGGATTTATTTGAGTTACAAGTTTAGCAAAACACCTAGATTTACATCTCCCGAAACACCATAGGAATATGGAATGTTTGAGATTTGTAATGAAACCTTGTTTGACATGGTTGGATCAAAGGTGTTATTTATAAAGCTTCCATTATGTTTTAAAAGATTAAAGCTTTAGAGACTACCGCTTTTACACTGAAAAGAGCTCCATGTTGATCCGTTGAAATGACACCATGGAAGTTATGGTTTGGGGTAAAACTCAAGTTGTCATTTCTTAAATTTTGGTATGCTAAACATAAGTAAGATGTTTACAACCGAAGTCGGATGAGCATGTCTTTGTAGGTTATTTCGAATAACAATTGGTTATTCCTCCATAACACCGAGGACAAAAGGGTTTGTCGCTTGAAATGTGAAGTTTCTTGAAAAAGGAATTTTTCGCAAAAGTTAAGTGGGAGGACAATAGAACTTTGATAAGGTTAACGAACCTTAGCTAAATGTGCTGAGTTGCGCAGCACCAGAAAACGTTCCGGAGGCTGCCATAACGCTCATAGCTTATGTGCCTCAAAGGTTATGGTCACGGAGATCTAAAGTTCCTATTGAACCAAGTAGGACGGATAAAACAATCAAATGTTGAGATTTGATAGTAAATCATTATTATTTGACAATGATGAACTGACTACATACAAGAAGCGATGATGGGCCCTGACTCCGTCAAATGGCTTGAAGCCATAAAATCCGTGATAGTTCCATACACGAGAAATCAATTTTTGAACTTGGAAGACCCTCTGGAAAGGTGTAAAAAACTATCAGTCGTATTTGGATCTATAAAGAAACAGACATGGATGTTTCACATCTATGAAATAGTCGACATGTCGTAAAGTATTTTACGACAATGTTCAAGGAGTTAACTATGACAAGATTTGATCTTTCATAGCGATATTTAGTCTGTACGGATTAAAGTAGCAACCACTACATATAATTTGGTATATGGTAGATGAATAAACAAAAAAAATTCTTCTAATAGAATGGTTACCTAGGACGTGTACAAGACACGGTCCAAAGGGTTTTGTTAATTCAAATGATGCTAAAAAGGGCATGCAAACTTCAATAGTTGAAGTAAGCATCGCGGAGTTGGAATCTTCACCGTGATGAAAAGGAGTTTTCATCAGGAGACGATGAAGTTGCTTGCATTTGCAAGAAATTAAGTGGGAGCGCTGAGACATATTTCTAATACATTATGTGGATGACATCTTGTTGATTAGAAATGATGTATCTTTTATTGACAAAGGTTAAGAATTTCATTTTGATGAAATACTTAGGCAAAACCCGAATAATTAGCGTGAATATCTATAGTGGATAGACTGTGATGCCAATATGGTTGTGCCAAACGTACATATATGAGATGTTGAAGGAGTTCAATATAGAAATGACAAGAAACAGTTCTTGTTGCATGGAAAGGAATTGAATCAAGATTCAAGTGTATCGACACTTGATAAGTGAAACTAGATTCAAGTGCTTTGACACTTGATGAGTGAAATCACGAGAATGTTTTGATCAATCAAACCATGATATGTACACATCCAGATATGTCCTATGCTATAAGTGTTATGAGCATATACCAGAATGAATCATAAAATGATCATTGGACGATAGTGAGGATATTCTTATGATCTTTTTGAAAGAACTAAAAATATATTTGTGTAGAGGTGACAAACAATTACAAATAGTTCATTGTAAAGTGTTACATTGATACTAGGTTTGTCACAAGATACAAATTAAGTTTATCTCAATTTAAACTATGGGTGGCACAATGTAATGGAAAGAAGATTCCATGATGGATTTGGATGAAATCCAAAATTAAGACATTGTGACGAATACTACAACAAAAAGGCTAAGTATATGACTGCTATAGTAGCAGCAAAGGAGGGCATTTGTGTCAAGTAGTTTGTTATCAAACTAAGGTGT
Source organism: Avena longiglumis (assembly GCA_030063025.1). Classification (NCBI taxonomy): domain Eukaryota; kingdom Viridiplantae; phylum Streptophyta; class Magnoliopsida; order Poales; family Poaceae; genus Avena; species Avena longiglumis. Next base: position 25,699,914 of record CP125978.1, on the reverse strand, counting down.
GGTTCGCAACGGGCTAACACTAAAGATATATTGTACGACAATAGTATCGACGTGTTTTAACCCCAAGGAACTAAAGGTCTCACCAAAAGACCAAATTTATACAATGCCATCTCATTGGAGAATGAGTGATGCATGAAGACGCAAAGACATGCAAATACACACGGACTTGAAAGCGTCATATCCGTAGATTATGTTAACCACTTGCAGTTGCGTATATGGAACACCAGAAAGCCATATGTGTTCAATCGCAAAGTTTTCAAACTAGATTATTGTCTCTAGTGCAAGTGGGAGACTGAAGGGAATATGCCCGAGAGGCAATAATAAAGTGGTTATTATCATATTCCTTATTTATGATAAATGTTTATTTTACATGCTATAATTGTATTAATACGGAAACGTTAATACATGTGTGTTTAATAAACAAAAAGGAAGTTCCTAGTTATGCCTCTCTCATAAACTAGCTCATTGATTAACAAGATGATCAAGGTTTCCTGATCATGCACATTGGATGTTGTTAATAACGGGATCACAACATTAGTGTAATGGTGTGATGAACATTCATCCGAAGTATAGAATTACGATCAAAGTCATTGAGTTTATATTGCTATAACAACTTATGAAGTGATCCTAATCCTTAGACCATGAGATCATGTCAATCACTAACACCGGAAGAGTTTCTTGATAACATCAAACGTCACACCGTAACAGGGTGATTATAAAGATGGATTCAGAACTAATAAAGTGTTATGTTGAGGCCCGGATCGAGAGTGGAATTTCTTCATCCCGATGATGGATAGATATACTCTGGGCCCTCTCGGTGATATCACATTGGTTAGCTTGCCAGCAAGTGATTTGATCACTAGAATGTTATATCACGGGAACGAGAAAAGAGTGCATGTCAGTAACGAGATCAAACTAGGTGTGGAGATACCGATGATCGAATCTCGGAAATGTAATATATCGCGAAACAAAAGGATTAAGATACTAGCATAAAAGGTTCCGACGATCACAAGAAAGTCATCGTTGAATGTGTGGGAGTCAGTATGGGTCTCCAGATCCCGCTTCTGATTATTGATCTGAGAGGGGTCTCGATCATTTCCACATTATTCGCGAACCGTAGGGTGACACACTTAAGAGACACCGACATCCAATTGGAGCAAAAGTTTCATGCCGAAAGAATGAACAAGCGCAGGAATTTATTTCACTAGATACTGAAACAGGTTTTCGGGTGAAATTGCATAAAGTGGTTATGCATGTGAAATAGAATTCTAGCAAGGGGTTATTTGTGAATGTTTGTCATTAAAGTAATTGACAAAATTCTGAATAAAATAAAAGAGTTTTATTTAATGAGAGTTTGCATTAAATTTGGTGGAAATTTAATGGGAATTTGAGTGGGTTTTTGAGTGGAGGGAATTGAAAGGCATTTGAGTGAGTGGAGTGTCCACCCACATGAATGTGGAAGAGGTGGGGGCAGCCCCATGGCTGGGCGCATGGCCCCTTGGGTGCCCCCTCTCCCTATAAAAGGATCCCCCTCCCTCTCTCTCACTCACACCTCCTCGTGAAGGATCTCTCTCCCCCTCTAGAATTTATCCCCCATGGTCTCGGACTAGCGAGATACATGTTCCCGGTGGCTATTCGGCAAGAAAGAGTTGTGCTTCCGCTGCATCGCTGGAGCGAGGAGGCGGAGGATGCTCGGTGCCTCGAACGTGTGTGCGATCACGGATGCGCTGCTATTTTGCGGCGCTAGGACTTCCTCTCGATCTTGAGATCGGCAAGAGATCGTCTACATCAACCACGAGTTTGGACTCGTTAAGCTTTGTCGGTCTTCAAGGGTATGTTCTCTACAGATGTACATCCGCCCGTTGTTTTGTATCTAGTAGATAGATCTTGGTACATAGTTGTTCCCATCGTAGGAAATTTTTTGTTTTCTATGCTGCGAACCCTACACATGGCCCATAAGACCCAATACATGTTTGAGAATTATGACCAAAAACTCATCGTTTTGGGGTCTTATGGTTGTTTTCATGAGTTATTGCCCATAGTTCTGGGGTCCTTGGGCGATTTACAATATTCCGAATAAACGATACATGTTTGAGGGTATAACCAAAAACTCCTTTTTTGTGTTTGATGGCTGTTTTCATGAGTTATTGCCCATGGTGTTGGGATTTCAGGGCGATTTACATGTTTCGAATGTCTCACCAAAAACTCGTCGTTTTTGCTTTTTATTGCCGTTTTCATGAGCAATTATCCATAGTTCTGGGGTTCCAGGGCAATTTCCCTATTTCAGATTTATGACTAAAAACTCGTCTTTTTAGCGTTTTATGGACATTTCATGAGTTATTGCCCACAATTTTGGGGTTCCAGGGCGATTTACATTTTTTGCGAGGAATGACCAAAAAGTCATCGTTTTTGCTTTTTATGGCCATTTTCATGAGCCATTGCCTATAGTTTTACGGTTCCAGGGAGATTTACATGTTTGAGAAGTAAGACAAAAAATTCGTCGTTTTTGCAGTTTATGGCCGTTTTCATGAGGTATTGCCCACAGTTTTAGCTTCTAGGGTGATTTACATGTTTTAGAGTTATGAGCAAAGACTCATGGTTTTGCGTTTTACGGCTATTTTAATGAGCTACTGCCCATAGTTTTGGGGTTCCAAGGAGATTTATATGTTTTAGAGTTATGACTAAAAACTCGTGATTTTAGCATTTTATGGCCATTTCATGAGTTATTGCCCACAGTTTTGGGGTTCCATGGCAATTTACATGTTTGGGAGGTATGATCAAAAACTCGTCGTTTTGTGTTTTATGGCCGTTTTCACGAGCTATTGCCCACAGTTTTTGGGTTCCAGGGCGATTTGCATGTTTCGGATTTATGACTAAAAACTCGTGTTTTTAGCGTTTTCTGGACATTTCATGAGTTATTGCCCACAATTTTGCGGTTCCAGGGCGATTTACATTTTTTCACAGGTATAACCAAAAAGTCATCGTTTTTGCTTTTTATGTTCATTTTCATGAGCTATTGCCCTTAGTTTTGGGGTTCCAGGGCGATTTACATGTTTCAGATTTATGACTAAAACTCGTGTTTTTAGCGTTTTATGGCCATTTCATGAGTTATTGCCCACGGTTTTGGGGTTATAGGGCGATTTACATGTTTGACCAAAAAGTCATCGTTTTGCGTTTTATGGTTATTTTCATGAGCTATGCCCATAGTTTTAGGGTAACAGGGCGATTTACATGTTTTAGAGTTATGACAGAAAACTTATCTCTTTGCATTTTATACACATTTTCATGAGCTATTACCCATAGTTTTAAGGTTCCAAGGCGATTTACATGTTTGAGAAGTAAGAGAAAAATTTGTCGTTTTTGTAGTTTATATCCGTTTTCATGAGATAGAGTCGAAAGGGGCAATCCCATAGTGCCGACCATCCAGCTTAACGTCACGGATGCAGAAGCACTTCCGGCGCCATTGCTGGATGGACTCGCAGATAGAAAAAGAGAATAATTGGACAGAGGAACAGATTTAAATGATACAGCCGCCGATTGGATAAACACCACCGGTGCCAGATTGCCTCTTCAAGGAATATAGCTTCCGGAAAGAGGCCAAAGTGCGGCTCGATACCGAGCCAGCAGTCGCAAAGAGTGATATAACAAGCAATATTGAGAAGAGAATTGGGAGACAGGTGATGCAACTGAATCCCATAGCAAAAGAGGAGTCCACGAAGGAAATCATGGACAGGAAGAGAAAGACCGCGGATGAAAAAGGCTAAAAACATCACCCAAAACCCTTCGGGTGGGCGGGGGATTACCTCATCACCAGGGAGGATAGCGTCCTCCTTGTTCTGGGGGATCAACCCAGCATTAAGCAGATCCCCATCGCGCATATCCATGCGCCTCCACCCGCCTTCAGTGATGCGGGTCGTAGCGGCGACCTTCTTGTTGGAGATATGCCCTAGAGGCAATAATAAATGTAGTTATTATTATATCTTTGTGTTTATGATAAATGTTTACATTCATTCTATAATAGTATTAACCGGAAACATTAATACTTGTGTGATTTGTAAACTAAATTAGAGTCCCTAGTAAAGCCTCTTTGTAATACTAGCTTATTGTTTAATAGATGATCGTGGTTTCCCGATCATGAACATTGAGATGTTGTTAACAACAAGATCATATCATTAGGAGAATGGTATGATGGACATACTCCTATAGATAAGCGTAGCATAAAGATCAAGTCATTTTAATAGTTCAATTGCTATAAGCTTTCTGATACATAGTAACCTAATTCCTTCGACCATGAGATCATGCTAATCACCATCACCGGAAGGATGCTTTGATGACATCAAACACCACACCATAACTAGGTGGCTATAAAGGTGGCATTGAGTGTTCGGAAAGTATGGGTTGAGGCACATGGATCAAGAGTGGGATTTGTCCATCCATATGACGGATAGATATACTCTGGGCCCTCTCAGTGGAATGTCATCCAATTAGCTTGCAAGCATGTGACTAGCTCACAAGGGATCACATATCACGGGAACGATAAAAGAGTACTTATTGGTAACGAGGTTGAATTAGGTATGCAGAGATACCGACGATCAAAACCTCGGATAAGTAAACTATCGTGAGACAAAGGGAAATTGGTATCGTATGTAAGTGGTTCATTCGATCGAAAAGTAATCGTAGAAATATGTGGGAGACATATGAATTTCCAGATTCCTCTATTGCTTATTGATCGGAGAAGTGTCTCGGTCATGTCCGCATAATAAACGAACCGTAGGGAGACACACTTAACGATTTGATGTTGTTGTGTAGTTATGGAATGATGAGTAAGAGACTGTATGTTGTTCGGAGTCTCGGATGGGATCCGGGATATCACGAGGAGATCCAGAATGGTCTGGAGAATAAGATTCATATAAGGAAAGTCCTGTTTCGGAGTTCGGGAATGATTCCGGTGTTTTCACCAGGAATATTCTAGAAGGGTCTGGAAGATCCGGCACTCCAGAGGGGAAGGGTACATGTATGTGTCATGACAATGTGGAATGGTTACATCATGTACTAGGTCACTTGGCTGGGCAATATGGAGAGAGAAATCAAATCCAAGTTTGAAAGTCAAACGCCAATTTGAAAAGTCAAATCTGAAGTTTGCTTGGTGGAGGGAGAGTAGGAAACCTACTTGGGGAGGAAGTCCCCTCCCTCCACCCGCCGTCCAAGGAGGAGGAGTTATAGGAGTACTCCCTCCTCCCAACCGGCCCCCTCCCACCTATATAAGGAGGGGTAGGGCTGCCCCCTACCCTCACACACCTAAAACCCTAGCTCCTGCGCGCCACCACGTCCAAGTGTTGCCGCCGCCTAGGGTTCCTCCCAAGTCGGCGACTTGGGGCTTCCCCAAGCCCTAGCCACCGGCCACACCCTCCCCTTGGTTCCCTCTAAACCCTAGATCACCAAGGCCTCTCTCATACTCCACCATACTCGCTCCGGCTTAAGGCGAAGCCCTACGAGATCTCCCCTCTACTTCCGACACCACGCCGTCGTGCTGCCGGAATCGCGAGGAGAGTGCTACAACCTCCGTTGCCTGCTGTAACAAGGGAGAGGAAGGTCTTCATCGAGTACCGAACGTGTGACCGACTGCGGAAGCGCTGCCGGAACGCAGCGCCGGAAGGATCGTCTACGCGATCTTGAGATCGGCAAGAGTACGACTACATCACCCACGAGAATCTGCTCTTGTTAACCGCTTTGGAATCTTCGAGGGTGAGTTCCTCTATCGACTCGTTGCTACAATCTAGTAGATAGATCTTGGCTTGTTTGTGTGCATGCGGTAGAAATTTTTTGTTTTCCATGCTACGAACCCCTAAAGTGGTATCAGAGCCGTGTCTATATGTAGATCTGTTGCACGAGTAGAACACAATGGTCATTGTGGGCGGTGGTGCTTTTATTATCAATTGCTTTTTGTGTACTTTGCATCTTGCGTTATGATGGGATGAAGCGGCCCGGGCTAACCTTACATGACATCGTTCATGAGACTTGCTCCACGCTCAACATGCAACTTGTATTGCATAAGTGGCTTTGCGGGTGTCTGTCTCTCCCATCATAGTATAGATTCAATTTACAACGGGCACTTGATAGTTCAAACATCAATGTTGTGGTTCTTGTTCATAAGTTGGAACGACACTTATTGAAAGCCCCAAACCAGGTAAAATATGCAAAGAAAATTAGAGGCGTCTAACTTTGTTTTGCAGGGGTATGTTGTGATGTGATATGTGAAGGGTTCGCAGCATAGAAAACAAAAATTTTCCTACGATGTGAACTATATACCAAGATCTATTTATACTAGATACAAACAACGGGCGGATGTATATCCGTAGAGAACATACCCTTGAAGACCGACAAAGTTTAACGAGTCCAAACTCGTGGTTGATGTAGACGATCTCTTGCCGATCTCAAGATCGAGAGGAAGTCCTAGCGCCGCAAATCAGCAGCGCATCCGTGCTCGCACACACGTTCGAGGCACCGAGCAACCTCCGCCTCCTCGCTCCAGCGATGCGTTGGAAGCACAACTCTTTCTTGCCGAATGGCCACCGGGAACATGTATCTCGCTAGTCCGAGACCATGGGGAATAAATTCTAGAGGGGGAGAGAGATCCTTCACGAGGAGGTGTGAGTGAGAAGTGAGAGGAGGGCTCCTTTTATAGGAGGAGGGGAACCCCAAGGGGTGGCAGCGCATGGGGGCTGCCCCTTGCCCTCCCTCTTCATGTGGGTGGACACTCCACTCACAAAACTCCTCCAAATTCCTCCACTCAAAATCCCACTCAAAGATCCCATTAAATTTCCACCAAATTTAATGCAAACTCTCATTAAATAAAACTCTTTTATTTTATTCAGAATTTTGTCAATTACTTTAATGACAAACATTCACAAATAACCCTTGCTAGAATTCTATTTCACATGCATAACCACTTTACGCAATTTCACCCGAAAACCTGTTTGGTATCTAGTGAAATAAATTCGCGCTTGTTTATTCTTTTCGGCATGAAACTTTTGCTCCAATTGGATGTCGGTGTCTCTTAAGTGTGTCACCCTACGGTTCGTGAATAATGCGGACATGATCGAGACCCTCTTAGATCAATAATCGAAGCGGGATCCGAGACCCATCTTGACTCCCACACATTCAACGATGACTTTCTTGTGATCGTCGGAACCTTTTACGCTAGTATCTTAATCCCTTTGTTTCACGATATATTACATGTCCGAGATTCGATCATCGGTATCTCCATACCTAGTTTGATCTCGTTACATGCACTCTTTTCTCGTTACCGTGATATAACATTCTAGTGATCAAATCACTTGCTTGCAAGCTAATCAATGTGATATCACCGAGAGGCCCGAGTATATCTATCCGTCATCGGGATGAACAAATTCCACTCTCGATCCATGAGCCTCTACATAACACTTTATTAGTTACGAACCCATCTTTATAATCACCACATTACGGTGTGACGTTTGATGTTATCAAGAAACTCTTCGGTGTTAGTGATTGACATGATCTCATGGTCTAAGGATTAGGATCACCGTAAGTTGTTATAGCAATATAAACTCAATGACTTTGATCGTAATGCTATACTTCGGATGAATGTTCATCACTTCATTACACTAATGTTGTGATCCCGTTATTAACAACATCCAATGTCCATGATCAGGAAACCTTGATCATCTTGTTAATCAACGAGCTAGTTTATGAGAGAGGCTTAACTAGGAACTTTTCTGTTTGTTTATTAAACACACATGTATTAACGTTTCCGTATTAATACAATTATAGCATGCAAAATAAACATCTATCATATACTTGGAATACACATAATAAACAATTTATTATTGCCTCGCAGGGCATATTCCCTTCAGTCTCCCACTTGCACTAGAGACAATAATCTAGTTACATAGTGATATATCTAACACCCATTGAGTTCTGGTGTTGATCATGTTTTGCTCTAGGGAGAGTTTTAGTCAACGGATCTGCTACATTGAGATCCGTATGTACTTTACAAATCTTTATATCTCCATCCTTGACATGCTCATGGATGGAGTGAAACCGCGCTTAATATGCTTGGAATGCTTGTGAGACCTTGGCTCTTTTGCATTGGCAATGGCACCATTGTTGTCACAATAGATCACCATTGGGTCCAACGCGCTTGCCACAACTCCTAGTTCGGATATGAACTCCTTCATCCAAAGCGCTTACGAGCCGCAAAGCGACAACATATTCGACCTCCGTTGTTGATCCGCTACCACAGGTTGTTTGGAGCTCCTCCAACTAACCGCCCGCCATTCATGAGAAATACGTATCCGGATTGAGACTTAGAGTCATCCGGATCGGTGTCAAAGCTAAGCGTCGACATAACACTTAGCGACGAGCTCTTCTTCACCTCAGATACAAGAAACATATCCTTAGTTCTTCGTAAGTACTTAAGGATATTCTTGACCGCTATCGATGTTAGAACACGGATCCGATTGGTACCTACTAGTCAAACTAATAGCGTGTGCCACATCCGGGTCTTGTACATAGCATGGCGTGCATAATAGAGCCTATGGCTGAAGCATAGGGATTTTGTCCATTATCTCTCTTTCTTCCGCCGGCCGGACTTTGAGTCTTACTCAATGTCTTGCCTTGCAACATAGGTAAGAACCCTTCTTACTTCCGTCCATTTTAAACTTCTTTAAAATCTTATCAAGGTATGTACTTTGCGATAGCCCTATTAGGCGCCTAGATCTATCTCTATAGATCTTTATGCCTAATATGTATGACGCTCACCTAGGTCCTTCATTGAAAATTTGTTGTTTAGATAACTTTTAACCTTGTTTAAAAGTTCTATATCATTTCGATCAATAATATGTCATCCACATATAATATCGAAATGCCACATTGCTCCACTCACTTTCTTGTAAATACAAGCTTCTCCATAAGTTTGGACAAATCCAAACTCTTTGATCACCTCATCAAAGCGGAGATTCCAACTTCGTGATGCTTGCTTCAATCCATAGATGGATCGCTGAAGCTTACACACCTTGTTAGCATCCTTAGGATCGACAAACCCTTTGGTTGTATCATATACAACTCTTCTTCAATATTACCATTGAGAAACGGTTTTGACATCCATCCGCCATATTTCATAATCGAAATATGCAGCAATTGCTAACATAATCCTAATCGACTTTAGCATCGCTACGGAGAGAAAGTCTCATCGTAGTCAATTCCTTGAATTTGTCGAAACCCTTTGCGACAAGTCGAGCTTTATAGATGGTCACATTACCATCGCATCGATTTTCCTTTTGAAAATCCATTTGTTCTCCACGTCCTTTCGGTCGTGAGGTAATTCAACCAAGTTCCAAACTTGATTTTCATACATGGATTCCATCTCGGATTTCATGGCTTCTAACCATTTGTTGGAATCCGGGCTCATCATCGCTTCTTCATACGTCGCAGGGTCATTATATTCATCAACCATGAAATTTATGAGGATTTCCGTCTGGAGTCGCACGCGTCTGTTGACTGCGAGGTTCGGTAGTACTCTCTTCGAGTTTCATGATCATTATCATTAGTTCCCTCTTCAGCAGTGGAGCCAACTCGAACGACTTCGTGCCTGCGCTACTCGCCATACTTTGAAGAGAAGGTTCCACAACCTCTTGAGTTCTACCTTCCGACTACTCACACCTTCATGAGAAACTCTTTCTCTAGAAAGGATCCATTCTGGCAACAAAACCTTGCCCTCGGATGCGTGATAGAAGGAATACCCAATAGTTTCTTTAGGGTATCCTATGAAGAAGCATTTTTCCGCTTTGGGTTCGAGTTTATCCGGTTGAAGTTTCTTCACATAAACATCGCAACCCCAAACTTTAAGAATGATGCTTAGGTTTGTTTCCAAACCACAATTCATACGGTGTCGTTTCAACGGATTTAGATGGTGCCCGATTTAAAGTGAATGCAGCGGTTTCTAGTGCATAACCCCAAAATGACAACGGCAAGTCCGTCGAGACATCATAGATCGAACCATATCTAATAAAGTACGATTACGACGTTCGACACACCATTTCATGTGGTGTTCGGCAGTGTGAGTTGTGAAACAATTCCACACTCTTTCATGTGAGTGCTAAACTCGTAACTTAGATACTCACCTCCACGGTCGGCCAGTAGAAATTTGATCTTTCTATTACGATGATTTTCAACTTCATTCGAAATTCCTTGAACTTTTCAAAGGTTTCAGACTTGTGTTTCATCAAGTAGATATAACCGTATCTACTCAAATCATCCGTGAAAGTAACAAAATAACGATATCCACCTCGCGACACACTCATTGGACCACATACATCGAATGTATGATTTCCAATAAATGCCGCCTGTTCCATTGAACCGGAAACGGCGTTCTAGTCATCTTGCCCATAAGGCATGGCTCACATGTATCAAATGATTCATAATCAAGTGATTCCAAAAGTCCATCCGAATGGAGCTTCTTCATGCGTTTAATGCCAATATGACCTAGCGGCGATGCCACATATATCGGATATATCATCATCAAGTTTAATCCTTTTAGCATCAACATTATGAATATGTGTAACATTATCATCGAGATCCAACAAATAAACCATTCAACATTGGTGCATGACCATAAAAGATTTCATTCATATAAATGGAACAACCATTGTTCTCGATTTGAATGAAAACCACTTTGCATCAAACATGATCCAGATACAATGTTCATGCTCGGTCAGGCACCAAATAATGATTATTTAAGTTTATGACTAATCCCGACGGTAAGTGGAGAGGTAGCGTTCGACGGCGATCACATCAACACTTGATCCATTGCCGACACGCATCTTGACCTCACCCCTTGCTAGCGGTCGCGTTCGCATGACCTCCGATTCGAGTTACAAATATTAGCAACCGAACCGTATCAAATACCTGTGCTATCATGAGCACTAGTCAAGTACACATCAATAACATGTATATCATATATACCTTTGTTTGCCTTCCGGCCTTCTTATGCGCCAGATACTTGGGGCGCTTCCGATGGCGGACCTCTTACAATAGTAGCACTGGTATCGACTTAGGTCCAACTCGGGGTTTCTTTTCAGCAACAGCTTGCCGTCCTTACTTCCTTCCGTTTTCCTTCTTGTCTTTCTTGAAACCAGTGTTCCTATTGATCATCAACACTTGATGTTCCTTTTGATCTCCACTTCAGCTTTTTAAGCATTGTGAAGCTCGGGGAGAGACTTCTTCATGCCTTGCATATTATAGTTCATCACGAAGCTCTTATAGCTAGGTGGTAGAGACCGCGAGAACACGATGGATGCCTAAGTCAATGGGAATCGTTATTCCCAAGGACACAAGCTTATCGGCGAACCGACATCTTGAGTACATGCTCACTTACGGAGCTGTTCTCTTCCATCATGCGACTAAAGAACTTTTCTCAAGCATTGTAGCTCTCTCTGAAAGATGTGTGTCGAAATCATTTTCAACTCACCCATTGTATCAAAAGCATTGCCATTTTCGAAACGCTTTCGAAGTTCCGGCTCTAGCCCATACAATATGCCGCAATGAACTAAGTTGTGGTCCTCCTGACGAGTCAGATAGACATTCTTCTCCTCGTCAGGGGCATCGTCAAAAGGTGGGGGGCCTAACGGCGCTTCTAGCACATATTGCTTTTGTGCAGCAGAGAGGAGAATCCTCAAATTCATGGCCCATTCAGTAAAGTTGCTACCGTTTGTTGCTAGTTTCTCTTTCTCCATGAACGCATTGAAATTAAAAGCAGGTGGTGCCATCTACAACAGAATTTGTAAAGTTTAGACTAGGTGTATGATAGATTGAGTTCAACTAATCTATATTACGAATGAACTCCCACTCAAAAGCGACATCCCTCGTGTCCTTTTGGTGATTACATGAACCAAATCCACTACACCAAGTCCGATCATCACGTGAGTCGGTATAGCTTCAAAGCGAGCATCAAATGGGCATCATATCAACTATATGACTCATGCTTAACCTTTCGTGCGTGTTCGAGGCCATGTCTGTACATGCTAGTCTCGCCAAGTTAGAACCTTAGTATTTTGTGTGTAATGCTCTTACACCAAGTATGGTCGAGGATCCAAGTACACCGATCATCACGTGATGTCTTGGAGCGACGAAACATAATCGGTGCATACTAAAGGAAGAACACATTCTTATCTTGATATTTAAATGAGGGATCATCTTATTATGCTTAACAAAGCGCTAAATAAGCAATATAAGATGCAATCAAACATCATATGTTTATTAGTGAAATTATATGGTTCCCGCAGATGATCTCTATCATGTGCATCGTGGTATGATCACTATCATACCTATATGTAAATCCACGGTCTATGGATTTTACGCTATGTGTGTTGTAAGAGTATCATCTCATACTTCTACTTACAACACTACCATATCATAACACTAGCCCAAAGAACAATCTAAACTAGACGCCTCTAATTTATCCATTGCAAGTTTTACGTGGTCGAGGGCTTTCGAGATAGAACCGTTCTTACCTACGAACATGAACCTAACGAGGATAATCAAATTGTTGACAACTCGCTTGCAAAATAGATATTGGCTATAGTAGGAGAGACACCGCTAGCCACTTATGCAAACTAGTTGCATGTCAAGCGTGGAACAGGTCTCATGTGCGAGGACATGTAAAGTTTGTCCGGCCGCTTCATCCCACTATGCCACCAATATCCAAAATCACAAGAAAGGAGCAACAACATGATCATCATCGCCCATACTCATATGTGTACTACCCGTGTAAAGTATCTACGCATAGATCCGGCTCTGATACCACTGAAGGGTTCGCAGCATAGAAAACAAAAATTTTCCTACGGTGTGAACTATATACCAAGATCTATTTATACTAGATACAAACAACGGGCGGATGTATATCCGTAGAGAACATACCCTTGAAGACCGACAAAGTTTAACGAGTCCAAACTCGTGGTTGATGTAGACGATCTCTTGCCGATCTCAAGATCGAGAGGAAGTCCTAGCGCCGCAAATCAGCGGCGCATCCGTGCTCGCACACACGTTCGAGGCACCGAGCAACCTCCGCCTCCTCGCTCCAGCGATGCAGGAAGCACAACTCTTTCTTGCCGAATAGCCACCGGAACATGTATCTCGCTAGTCCGAGACCATGGGGATAAATTCTAGAGGGGAGAGATCCTTCACGAGGAGGTGTGAGTGAGAAGTGAGAGGAGGGGCCTTTTATAGGAGGAGGGAACCCCAAGGGGTGGCTGCATGGGGCTGCCCCCTTGCCCCCCCCTCTTCATGTGGGTGGACACTCCACTCACAAAACTCCTCCAAATTCCTCCACTCAAAATCCCACTCAAAGATCCCATTAAATTTCCACCAAATTTAATGCAAACTCTCATTAAATAAAACTCTTTTATTTTATTCAGAATTTTATCAATTACTTTAATGACAAACATTCACAAATAACCCCTTGCTAGAATTCTATTTCACATGCATAACCACTTTCATAATTTCACCCAAAACTTTTTAGGTATCTAGTGAAATAAATTCGCTGCGCTTGTTTATTCTTTCGGCATGAAACTTTTGCTCCAATTGGATGTCGGTGTCTCTTAAGTGTGTCACCCTACGGTTCATGAATAATGCGGACATGATCGAGACCCTCTCGGATCAATAATCGAGCGGGATCTGAGACCCATCGACTCCCACACATTCAACGATGACTTTCTTGTGATCGCCGGAACCTTTTACGCTAGTATCTTAATCCCTTTGTTTCACGATATATTACATGTCCGAGATTCGATCATCGGTATCTCCATACCTAGTTTGATCTCGCCGACATGCACTCTTTTCTCGCGTGATATAACATTCTAGTGATCAAATCACTTGCTTGCAAGCTAATCAATGTGATATCACCGAGGGCCTAGAGTATATCTATCCGTCATCGGGATGAACAAATTCCACTCTCGATCCATGAGCCTCTACATAACACTTTATTAGTTACGAACCCATCTTTATAATCACCACATTACGGTGTGACGTTTGATGTTATCAAGAAACTCTTCCGGTGTTAGTGATTGACATGATCTCATGGTCTAAGGATTAGGATCACTTCGTAAGTTGTTATAGCAATATAAACTCAATGACTTTGATCGTAATGCTATACTTCGGATGAATGTTCATCACTTCATTACACTAATGTTGTGATCCCGTTATTAACAACATCCAATGTCCATGATCAGGAAACCTTGATCATCTTGTTAATCAACGAGCTAGTTTATGAGAGAGGCTTAACTAGGAACTTTTCTGTTTGTTTATTAAACACACATGTATTAACGTTTCCGTATTAATACAATTATAGCATGCAAAATAAACATCTATCATATACTTGGAATACACATAATAAACAATTTATTATTGCCTCTCAGGGCATATTCCCTTCAATATGGCCATGATTGTGATTATATATGATGTATGCAATGTTCCTTATTGTAAGTTGGTAACCGTTAGGAGCTATATGGTTGTTTTTAAATTCCGTTAAGACCCGCGTGTCTATTCAAAGTAGTTGTAATAGTTGAAGCTGGTGGACGACAATCATGACACGGCGCCATTGACCTTGACGCCATACCGGTGATGATGGATATCATGCTCGTGCTTGAAGATGGAGATCGGAAGCACAAGAAAAAAGGCCATATCATATCACATATTATGAATTACATGTGATGTTAATCCATTATGCATCTTGTATTGCTTAGTTAACGACGGTAGCATTATAAGAGTCCCTCAAGCACACAAATTTCAAGTTTTAAAGTGTTCATCCTTAGTAAGCACCGTTGCTAAAGCTCATTGTTTCGAAGCACCACATGATGATCGGGTGTGTTAGATTCTGCGAGTGTATACAATGTGAGAAAGCCAGATTTGCTCATGCGGAAGCTAAGGTTTGATATTGACGAGCCTAGCATGTACAGACATGGTCTTGGAACACGGATCACCGAAAGGTAAAGCATGAGTCATATAGTAGATATGATGAACATGTTGATTGTTCGCCATTGAAGCTACATCAACTCTCGTGATGATCGGTTTTGATATGGTGGATTTGGTTCGTGTGATCACTAAAACAATTTGAGGGATATTGTTTTGAGTGGGAGTTCACCTAGATTAATTTAACTATTAATTAGAACTCAATTTGGCATAAACTTAGTCTAAACTATTGCAAATATGTTGTAGATCAATGGCGGCCCCTACCATCAATTTTAATGCGTTCCTAGAGAAAGAAAAGTTGAAAAACAATGGAAGCAACTTCGCGGATTGGTTTCGCAATTTGAGGATTGTCCTCAATGCTGGTAATTTGACCTATGTGCTGGATGCACCGCTGGTGACCCGCCCACAGCTACTGCTACCGATGAAGTAAAGAATGTTTACCTCACTCGGAAGAATCAATACTCCACAGTTCAGTGTGCTATCTTGTATGGTTTGAAATAGGAGCTTCAGAAAAGGTTTGAGAACCATGACCCACATGATATTGTTGTTGAACTCAAAATGATATTTGAGGCTCACGTGGCAGTTGAAAGCTATGAGGCTTCTGAAAAGTTCTTTAACTGCAAGATGGAAGAGGGCAGCTCCGTCAGTGAGCATGTGCTTAAGATATCTGGGCATGCAAACAAACTCCAAAGTTTGGGTATAGTGTTTCCTAATTCTTTGGGGATTCACCGTGTCCTCCAATCACTACCACCAAGTTATAAGAACTTTGTGATGAACTACAATATGCAAAACATGGACAAGACGTTGTCAGAACTCTTCTCCATGTTGAAATCTGCAGAAGTGGAGATCAAGAAAGAGCACCAAGTTTTGTTGGTCAATAAGACCACCAAATTCAAGAAGCAAGGCCAGTCTAAGAAAAAGGGAAACTTCAAGAAGGGCGGTAAGAAAGTTGTCGCGCCGACGAAGAAGACCAAGGCTGGTCCTAAGCCTGATACTGAGTGCTTTTACTGCAAGGGAGAGGGTCACTGGAAGCGGAATTACCCAAAGTACTTGGCAGTTTTGAAGAACGACAACATCAAGAAGAAAGGTATATCTGATATACATGTTATTGATGTGTATCTCACTAGTACTCGTAGTAGTGCCTGGTTATTTGATACTGGTTCGGTTGCTCATATTTGTAACTCAAAACAGGTGCTGCAGAATAAATGGAAGCTAGCGAAGAACAAGGTGACGATGCGCGCTGGAAATGGATCAAAGGTTGATGTGATCGCGGTCGGCACGCTACCTCTTCATCTACCATCGGGATTAGTTTTATACTTAAATAATTGTTATTTGGGGCCTGCGTTGAGCATGAACATTATATCTGGATCATGTTTATTGCGAGACGGTTACTTGGTTAAGTCCGAGAATAATGGTTGTTCGATTTATATGAGTAATATGTTTTATGCACATGCACCTTTGATAGATGGTCTATTCTTATTGAATCTCGATTGTGGTAATACACACATTAATAACATTGAAGCTAAACGTTTGAAATTGAGTGATAACTCGACCTATATGTGGCACTGTCATCTTGGTCATATTGGAGTGAAGCGTATGAAGAAACTCCATTCTGGTGGACTTCTTGAATCACTTGATTTCGAATCACTTAAAAGATGCGAAGCATATCTGATAGGTAAAATGACTAAGACTCCATTTTCTGGCATGATGGAGCGAGCTACGGACTTATTGGAAACCATACATACTGATGTGTGTGGTCCAATGAGTGTAGCATAGTGCGGTGGTTATCTTTATGTTCTTACCTTCACGAATGAATTGAGTAGATATGGGTATATCTATTTCATGAAACATAAGTCCAAAACTTTCGAGAAGTTTAAGGAATTTCAAAATGAGGTAGAGAATCAACGTAACAAGAAGATTAAGTTTCTACGATCTGATCGTGGAGGTGAATATCTAAGTTACGAGTTTGGCGAGCATTTGAATAAATGCAGAATACTTTCACAATTGACATCGCCGGGAACACCACAGCGTAATTGTGTGTCCGAACGTCGTAATCAAACTCTCTTAGATATGGTTCGTTCTATGATGTCACTTACAGATTTACCGCTATCGTTTCGAGGTTATGCATTAGAAACAGCCGCATTCACTTTAAATAGGGCACCATCTAAATCCGTTGAAATGACACCGTATGAATTATGGTTTGGGAAGAAACCTAAATTGTCGTTCCTTAAAGTTTGGGGTTGTGAAGCCTATGTAAAGAAGTTACAGCTGTACAAGCTTGAACCCAAAGCGGAAAAATGCGTCTTCATAGGATACCCGAAGGAAACTATTGGGTAAACCTTCTATCATAGATCCGAGGGCAAAATCTTTGTTGCCAAGAATGGATCCTTTCTAGAGAAGGAGTTTCTCTCGAAAGAAGTGACTGGAAGGAAAGTAGAACTCGACGAGGTTGTTGAACCTTCTCTCGAACTTGCGAGTAGCGCAACACCGGAAGTAGTTCCTGTGGCGCCTACACCAATAAGAGAGGAAGCTAATGATGTTGATCATGCAACTTCGATTGAAGTTACTACGGAACCTCGCAGGTCAACGAGGACTCATACCACTCCTGATTGGTATGATCCCATTATGAGTGTCATGTTGGTGGACAACACCGATGACCCTGCGACATATGAGGAAGCGATGATGAGCCCAGATTCCAATAAATGGCAAGAAGCTATGAAATCCGAGATTGGATCCATGTACTAAAACCAAGTATGGACTTTGGTGGACTTACCGGATGGCCGGAAGGCTGTTGAGAACAAATGGATTTTCAAGAAGAAAACAGATGCTGATGGTAATGTTACTATCTATAAAGCTCGACTTGTCGCAAAAGGGTTTCGACAAATTCAAGGAGTTGACTACGATGAGACTTTCTCACCGGTAGCGAAGCTAAAGTCTGTGAGGATTTTGTTAGCAATCGCTGCATATTATGATTATGAGATATGGCAGATGGATGTCAAAGCGGCGTTCCTCAATGGAGACGTGGATAAAGAGTTGTATATGATGCAACCCAAAGGTTTTGTCGATCATAAAGATACTAACAAGGTATGCAAACTTCAACGGTCCATATATGGATTGAAGCAAGCATCCCAAAGTTGGAATCAACGTTTTGATAAGGTAATCAAAAGTTTTGGTTTTATACAAACTTATGGAGAAGCTTGTATTTACAAGAAAGTGAGTGGGAGCTCTGTAGCATTCTTAATACTATATGTAGATGACATATTGTTGATTGGGAATGATGTAGACCTTCTTAATAGTGTCAAGGATTATTTCAATAATAGTTTTTCAATGAAAGATCTTGGCAAAGCAGCTTACATATTAGGCATAAAGATTTAAAGAGATAGATCGAGACGCCTAATATCATTGTCACAAAGTACATATTTGGACAAAGTTCTAAAGACGTTTGGAATGGAAGATAACAAGAAAGGGTTCTTGCCCATGTTGCCAATACGACCTTGAGTAAAACTCAAAGTCCTGCAACGGCAGAAGATAGAGAAAGGATGAGTAAGACTCCCTATGCCTCAGCCATAGGATCTCTAATGTATGCCATGCTATGTACTAGACCCGACATTGCATATGCTGTTAGTTTGACTAGCAAATATCAAAGTGATCCAGGAGTGGATCATTGGACAATGATCAAAACATCCTTAAGTACTTGAGAAGAACTAAGGATATGGTTCTTTCTTATGGAGGTGATAAACAACTCGCTTTTTAATGGTTACACCGATGCTAGTTGGAACACCGATCCGATGATTCTAAATCTCAACTGGATAATGATTTACTTTGAATGGTGCACAGATTAGTGGAGGAGTGCAAAGCAAAGCGTTGTGGCGAGATCTTCAACCGAATCGAATACATAGTTGCTTGAGGCTTCACAAGAAGCGATCTGGATGAAGAAGTTCATTACTGAACTTGGAGTGGTTCTAAGTGCTTGGACCCAATGTCTATCTCACAGATAACATGGGCGCCATAGCCAATGCGCAAGAACCAAGGTCACACAAGAAGCTAAAGCACATCAAGCTACATTTTCACGCTATTCGTGAGCATGTCCAAGATGGTGACATAAAGATTTGCAAAGTACACACAGATCTGAATGTGGCGGATCAGTTGACTAAACCTCTCCCGAGGCAAAACATGACCAACACCAAACTGCCATGGGTGTTCGGTATATTACCATGTAATGTAGATTAGTTGACTCTAGTGCAAGTGGGACACTGTTGGAGATATGCCCTAGAGGCAATAATAAATGTAGTTATTATTATATCTTTGTGTTTATGATAAATGTTTACATTCATGCTATAATAGTATTAACCGGAAACATTAATACTTGTGTGATTTGTAAACTAAATTAGAGTCCCTAGTAAAGCCTCTTTGTAATACTAGCTTGTTGGTTAATAGATGATCATGGTTTCCCTATCATGAACATTGAGATGTTGTTAACAACAAGATCATATCATTAGGAGAATGGTATGATGGACATACTCCTATAGATAAGTGTAGCATAAAGATCAAGTCATTTTAATAGTTCAATTGCTATAAGCTTTCTGATACATAGTAACCTAATTCCTTTGACCATGATATCATGCTAATCACCATCACCGGAAGGATGCTTTGATGACATCAAACACCACCGTGAATCGGGTGGCTATAAAGGTGGCATTGAGTGTTCGGAAAGTATGGGTTGAGGCACATGGATCAAGAGTGGGATTTGTCCATCCATATGACGGATAGATATACTCTGGGCCCTCTCGGTGGAATGTCATCCAATTAGCTTGCAAGCATGTGACTATCTCACAAGGGATCACATATCATGGGAACGAGAAAAGAGTACTTATCGGTAAAGAGGTTGAACTAGGTATGCGGAGATACCGACGATCAAAACCTCGGATAAGTAAACTATCGTGAGACAAAGGGAAATTGGTATCGTATGTAAGTGGTTCATTCAATCACAAAGTAATCGTAGAAATATGTGGGAGCCATATGAATTTCTAGATTCCTCTATTGGTTATTGATCGGAGAAGTGTCTCGGTCATGTCCGCATAATTCACGAACCGTAGGGAGACACACTTAAGGATTCGATGTTGTTGTGTAGTTATGGAATGATGAGTAAGAGACTGAATGTTGTTCGGAGTCTCGGATGAGATCCGGAATGGTCCGCTGAATAAGATTCATATAAGGAAAGTCCTGTTTCGGAGTTCGGGAATGATTTCGGTGTTTTCACCAGGAATATTCTAGAAGGGTCTGGAAGGTCCGGCACTCCGGAGGGGAAGGGTACATGGATGTGTCATGACAATGTGGAATGGTTGCATCATGTACTAGGTCACTTGGCTGGGCAATATGGAGAGAGAAATCAAATCCAAGTTTGAAAGTCAAACGCCAATTTGAAAAGTTAAATCTGAAGTTTGCTTGGTGGAGGGAGAGTAGGAAACCTACTTGGGGAGGAAGTCCCCTCCCTCCACCCGCCGGCCAAGGAGGAGGAGTTGGAGGAGGACTCCCTCCTCCCAACCGGCCCCTCCCACCTATATAAGGAGGGGTAGGGCTGCCCCTACCCTCAAACACCTAAAACCCTAGCTCCTGCGCGCCACCACCTCCAAGTGCTGCCGCCGCCTAGGGTTCCTCCCAAGTCGGTGACTTGGGGCTTCCCCAAGCCCTAGCCGCCGGACACACCCTCCCCTTGGTGCCCTCTAAACCCTAGATCACCAAGGCCTCTCTCATACTCCACCATACTAGCTCCGGCTTAAGGCGAAGCTCTGTGAGATCTCCCCTCTACTTCCAACACCACGCCGTCATGCTGCCGGAATCGCGAGGAGAGTGCTACAACCTCCACTGCCTGCTGGAACAAGGGAGATGAAGGTCTTCATCAAGTACCGAACGTGTGACCAACTGCGGAAGCGCTGCCGGAACGCAGCGCCGGAAGGATCGTCTACGCGATCTTGAGATCGGCAAGAGTATGACTACATCACCCACAAGAATCTGCTCTCGTTAACCGCTTTGGAATCTTCGAGGGTGAGTTCCTCTATCGACTCATTGCTACGATCTAGTAGATAGATCTTGTCTTGTTTGTGTGCATGCGGTAGATTTTTTTTTGTTTTCCATGCTATGAACCCCTACACTTCTTGTTGCTGGAGGTGGCGCTCGAACTAGCTCCGGCGGTGGTCTTCTTCGGCTTGCCCATCGTGCGAAGAACTTCTAGTGCGCAGTGGAGGAAAGCAAAGCTCATGAAAATGGAGGCAATGGAGATGATCAAATGATGAAGGGTAAAAGAAAATCACTGTTTACCTACGGTATAAAAGGAGAAAGATGACGCACATGAGCCGTTGATCCAGAAGCCGTCAACACTACACCGAACCGTCGCCATCACGCCGTCCACTATGCACCGAAACCAAGGAGACACCTTAATTTTCGCCACTTTTACACGCACTGACATCATCAAGGCAAAGCTAGCAACGGATCAAAGTTTCCGAGTGATCAATCAAGTACTTACTCGAATCTACGATTCAAGAAAATACTCGGGGGCTACTCCTATCAGGAGCGCTGGCTGCGCACCTGAGAAAAGACTAAGGTAACTACATCTTGCAACTATCTTCGAGTCCTACGTCGAGTCTGCAACTCCACTATGGACTCGGGGGCTACTCCCATAGGGAGGATCGGTTGAGCATCCGAAAAAATTGTGTCCTTCGGACCTAAGCTGAAAACGACTGAACTAAAGTCTCTGCTCGAGTCTACGCCTCGAACAGACACTCGGGGGCTACTCCCATAGGGAGTGCTGGCCGCGCACCCTATGAATTCTTCGACTGCGATCCTTCAGATCAAATACGACAAAATCTTTTTGGCAACTTTGCCCAAACCAATGCTAAGTGAGACGCAACCTCCTTGGCCACCCGAAACACCTCCGCGGTGATCAAATTTCGGATGTTGTGTCTACAACACAAATATAAGCCCTGTAGATAGCATCTGATAGCCTGGTAACGCACTGACTGTGCTCTGCCAGTAAACTTCCGTGTCAACAGATACAATGAAAATCCCGACGGACGCGTTGGGTCCATCACTTCAAAAGCACTGGATTCGACTCCTATAATACCTCAATGGCCTGAGTCGAATTACGCCAGCATTCGTTCCGGATTCGAATCCAGGGACTTGGGTCTGAAGAAGATCGTGTTGTTTTGTCCTATGACAGTTAACTGGCCCTGATCCGTCGGGAGAGACAGGCACACGCATCAACAATCCCTATGAACTAAAACATTTTCTCTTTAAAATAACAGGCTTAAATGGACCCGAAAGATTGAAGAGTCCTGCTGACATGGATATACCCCACGGGTACACAACATTGGTATGCCAAGGAAGGCCCATGTCAAGACACGCGGCCCATGAAGACTTCGGGTGACCCAAGCCCTCCTTGGAGGACAAGTCTAGATTAAATAGAATTTCAAAGGGAACAAACCCTAATTTATAACCGACTCGACCTAAACCCGGGACCTGCCTATCTATATAAATGCCAGGAGGGTACGACGAGAAGGATCTCTCTTCCACCATAGCATACGCACCTTAGGCCAGATTGCATCTGCGCACCCCTGTAATCTTTGGTTCCGCCGTAATCAAGAGCAGACAAGCAGGAGTAGGGTTTTCCCTCCGGGGGCCTAAACCTGGGTAAATTTTGTGTCCCGCATTGCTTGTCTGTTAACCGTTTCGCGACTTCCGGCATCCCCATCTTCTCCAAAACCCAAGTCCATAACAGTGAGCATTGATGAGATCGTACCTCATCACCAAGACCGCCGAGATCGATAAAGGTTTGAGGTGATACTTGGCTAGCAGCGATCTCATATGAAACCCAATGACAAAAATGGTTGTACGGTCTTCGCTTAGTGATCCATCCAGAAACAACATCTCTCCTTATGGCTTTGATCTATGTTTTTCACTAATAACTGTTTGTAACCCAGTGCTTCACGGTACAATCGGTTGGATCAAAAGGCTATTGCTATGCCTGTAACTCGCAGGGGATTTAGTATATTAGGATGTGCTGCCCACGAAATATTATCTCTATTAAAACATTATACATCACAGTGCCTATTATTATCTTTTATCCCATATGATGTGCAGCTGCAGGTGGACTGGCCTATCTCCATCCATTGAATCAATCCACGTTATAAAGTAAACTAGGTTGGTCTGATAAACGAAGGTAAAACAAAAAACAAAGTCTTGTAGACGTGTCCATTTTATTTATTTTTAGCATTGTTTTCCAAGGTTCGATTAAACCTAGGCCTACTAGGGAAAAAGACTATTATACTACATCCGTGAATCCAAATCGAAAGTATCAGTAGGCATGGTCAGGAATCGTGGATTAAGGCCCATGTGAGGTAAATGCCAAAATGTACCAATCATCGACATACCCCTTCCCGGTGCTTGGCTAAGCCACTAGGGGCTTATGCGGGATCCTTAACTTCTTGCTTTGTGGTGACCCCATCTTCCTCCTTGGCGGCGCGGGTGCTTGGGTCCCATACTTAGTTAATCTGAGGAACCTTGGTTTCCCCGGAGACGACACCTTCATATTACCTCTCATATGAAGTGGGTGTTGTGGTAGCAGGGGGTATCCATGTGTCCGACTTCTTCATCATCCATGGTCATGATACCATCTTCATCACCATTCACATCTTCTGCATGTGAGCATCTACCACGTCGAGGCTCGATACTTCTTGATCCATGAAACCTAGCACATCATAAGAGAACACACAAGAGGTAGAGGGTATGCTGTTATAATTTGAAATGGCTTCACTTGACCTATCAACTACCTTTATCAACGCCCATTTCCAAAAAAAACCTCTCTCAAGGTGTTTCACTCATGCCATCAAAGTGGAAGCAATCAATCTCACATATGATGGAGTCAATCTTCTCACTTTTGCCCTCACTTGGCCAAATGGCTCTCATACTCACATGGAATTAGTACCACATTATCACTCAAGTATATAAGGTTAGGCTCGGATTTCTCAACTCCAGACGCCTCCTTTGGTGAAGGCAAAATCACATGCTTACCATCCTCAACTTTATCGCTTCCAAAGATGAATGTAATAAGATGGGAATCATCACTAGCATCACCATCTAAAGTGATAGCTTTATCATAGATCGCATCCATGGTAGAAGGAAAAGTCCCATGCTCGGCCTTCTCATCACCATTTTCTGAAGAGTAGTTCTTGAATAGCTTCATTATCTTCTTCACCTCCATTGTCGCCTCCAAATGCGGAGTTACATTCTTGGTGGTGGTAGTAGAATTTGCACCTTGATCATTGTAGCTCTTTTCTTGGAACTTTGATGTGTCTTCCTCTCGTCGTGATCCCCATTTGGTTGTGCCTTGGTGCACTCTCGCTCCATGTGGCCATACAAGAGGGTACATGGGCTTTGGCCCAATATCCATGCACGATAGTCAATCCACTTAGGCCGAAGACTTTAAATGACAATTTTTTCATGATTATGCTTTAGGATGAGCATAGTTTAAGTTTGTGCTCAAGCACAAGCATAGATTAAATTTGTCATCTTTTGTTATTTTATTGAAATGATAGGGTAACCGAATCTATATGTACGATAACAAACTTTAAAGGCCAGTTTTTTCCGTCCTTGTGCCGAGGACGCGCACACTTTAAGCCCGAGGATGTTAATACTTCCAAAACAGGTGTATCTATATCTTTTGGAGTTAGTATATTATTAATTAAAGCGACTTGCATGATGATTGGTATTTTCCATTTGAATTACTAGACGTTAGTTAGTTATAATCATGGAAGGCTAAAATCTATTATTCTTATATTTTGTAGTTTTATTTAGGAACCTTCGAGATTCTAGTTAATTCAGGGAAACAAATGTTGCGCCGATTTGTATGAGAACCGTACCCAAGGGGAGACCGAAAGGGAAACCAAACCAAACCAAACCGTAGCAAACTCAAACAAATTTGGGTTTGGTTTGGGAACTCAAGGGCAGGGGCCCTCCCCTCCCATAAATAAAGGAGGCCGGGCCGGCTCTCCCTTGCAATCCAATCCTGCACAAGTTTTCCTCGCTCAGCTCGCTCGCTAGGGTTTCCTCTCCAACAATCCCCAAATCCGCCCCGCGATCCCCCAAATCCACCGATGGCGGCCGCAGACGGCGAGAAGAAGATGATCACCCTCAAGTCGTCGGACGGCGAGGAGTTCGAGGTGGAGGAGGCGGTGGCCATGGAGTCGCAGACGATCCGCCACATGATCGAGGACGACTGCGCCGACAACGGCATCCCACTCCCCAACGTCAACTCCAAGATCCTCTCCAAGGTAATCGAGTACTGCAACAAGCACGTCCAGGCAGCCAAGCCCGTCGCCGAAGGAGGCGCCCCCGCACCCGCACCCGCCGCCGCCGACAGCTCCTCCGCCGCGCCCGCACCCGCCGAGGACCTCAAGAACTGGGACGCCGAGTTCGTCAAGGTCGACCAGGCCACCCTATTCGACCTCATCCTGGTATACATCGAATCCGTCCCTTCTTCTCCCGGTCCACCCCTCCTGATTCCTTTAGATCTACTTTATTTCTTTCCTGCCGCGGCTCGATTCGAGTTCATTTTTTTGTTCAGATTGCGCTCCTACAGGTTTCGATTCGATTCGATTGAATTTGTTTGGATAGGGTTGGAAGCCGTACTAGCTCTGGATGATAGGTTAATTTACGATCCCATCTGCTTGTGGCCTTCTGATTTGCTCCAATGTTACGGCTAATCTGGGACCCTACTTTTATTGTAGGAGTAGATTCTATAAAATTCAGTTAGTTTTTGTGATATTCTGATATGCTTTGATGATGTGCCTATCCTTGGAATACCTGCTGCTCATGTTTCCTTGTTAGGACTGCTTAGATGTGCTGCTGGTATTATGGCACTGGTGTTATCCATGTCCGCTTAGAGTCTTGGTAGTGCTACCATTGAACTTCTGCCCTAGTCTAGAGTTTCTCTGTGCTAACAGGAAGTAGCAAGATGCAATGATCGTTTGTTACATGTATCCACACACACGCATGTCACCGATGTTTCTAATTCTTCCATCTATTGACTCGCCTGACCTTGTACATGCCACTACTGATGCACTCTTACCGTGATGAATACGTCCTGTATCCTGCATTAGTTGTCTGTTGTTGTCTTGTACTAGCAGCACTATTTACTTATAGCAAAATTACCTGATGATGATGCAGTTTGCTAATGCGTGTCTACTGTGTTACTTTTTACTAGCATCTGCTCTTAATTTGTCTTGTTACAGCTATGCTTAATCTGTTTTCTGTTTGTGTATTGTTAGTAGTATCTGCTTTCAGTTTGCCTTAGAGTTGGTATCTCACATGTCCAATATTTACTCACAAAACAAGCCTTTCAATTTCTCCATGTCATGTTGGTCTCATTCAATTTCCCTTGATAGTGGTGTTGCTGCACTTGAACCTTGACCTGCCATCATTATCTTCCTCCAGATTTTGCAAGTTTGTCTTTCATGCTTTATTTTTTAATTTTTGTGTGTGACGGGAGGGCATCCGAGTCCTTCAGCTTTACTTGGAGCAAACAATTCATGTTTGTATATTCCTAAGCAAACGCCATAAATTGAGCCTTTTGATGATGAGATCTTCCCATAGGAATTCCTCCATACGAGGGCTGTCTCATATTCCATGACCCTTGATAGCGGCTCTGCTGCAGTTAAACTTTGGGACATGCCATGAGACAATACTTATCTTCAAATTTGACCCGATTGTCTTTATTTTTATTTTGTTTGACGGGAGGGCATCCGAGTCCTTTAGCCTTAGTCGGAGCAAACAATTCATGTTTGTACATTCCTAAGTAAACGTCATAAATTGGGCCTTTTGATGTTGAGGTTTCTCTTCCATCAGAAGGCAGCCTCATATTCCATCACCCTTGGTAGCAGCGTTGTTGCAGTGAAACTTTGGGACTTGCCATGAGGTGAACATCTGTTTTTCCCTTCATTTCATTGTAATCAAAATATAATTTTCTGACAGGACTTTGCTCTTTACCTATTTTGTCTAAATTTTTCTGTGTGATGGGAGGACATCCAAGTCCTTCATCTTTTTTTTGGGAGCAAACGTTCCATGTTTGTACATTCCTAAGCAAACGCCACAAAGTAAGCCTTTTGATGTTGAGGTTTCTCCTCCATCAGAAGGCAGTCTCATATTCCATCACCCTTGGTAGCAGCGTTGTTGCAGTGAAACTTTGGGATTTGCCATGAGACAAACATGTTTTTTGGAGTATTTCATTCAACCCATGTTAGACTTGCTTGTTCTGGTATTTTAATACGCACTTGCCAATGCAATTCATGTGTCCACTACCACATCTATATGCAAGTCATTACATCTTATTTTCCATGCGCTATTAGCCATTGTAGATGCTGCTTACAAGTGTTTGTTTCTCTGTGCTCTTACCCAGGCTGCCAACTACCTCAACATCAAGGGACTGCTGGACCTTACGTGCCAGACTGTTGCTGACATGATCAAGGGCAAGACCCCAGAGGAGATCCGCAAGACCTTCAACATCAAGAACGACTTCACGGCTGAGGAGGAAGAGGAGATCCGCAGGGAGAACCAGTGGGCCTTCGAGTAATCTACATGTGCCTGCCGTGTTGATGATGCTTAGAAGTTGTCCTTTCAACGCTGCTGCTGCTACTTTTAATTTCGTAATGCTTGTAATTATTTTGGATTCGTGGTCTGGTTTGTGAACATCTTGACTGGTGGCTGTGTCTGGAACGGGAACTATCTGTCGTTGGTCAGTGGTGGTTATAACTTGTGCACTGAATTGGTAATTGTCCTAAGTGGATCTTTTGCTTATTAACTTCCATCATCTTCAGCTGATTGTTGTTGGGTGCTTGAGATGATTCATTTAAGGTAGCTTTGGTTGTGTGTTTTTGATCTGGATGCTCTTGAGATATGATTTGTCATACCTGTATTATGCAGGTGATGGATAATTGCTCAGTCAGTTTTGCGCTTCAGAGTTCAGAGCCATATGTTCTGAATCTGGAACTGAATATGGTACTGTCCGATTGGATCTTTTTCTAAGTAACATCAGCATCTTTAGCTGATTGTTGTTTCTTCATTTAAGCTAGCTTTGGTTGTGTGTTCTGTTGATCTGGATGCTCTTTGGATATAATATGATCATCATACCCGCTGATTTCCTTTTTAGCAGGCTATAACTGATAAGTTTTCTGTCAGTTTTGTACTTCAGAGTTGGAGCCGCATGTTCTGAACCTTGAGTTGATAAGTTGCTGCTGTCTTATTCAGAGTCTGAGAGGCCTGGAGCCAGCCACTCACATATTCTGTCATCTTATCTACCAAGTGGCCACGGCCTTGCCTTCCAAAATAACAAAATCTTGGCGCCTCAGGTTTCCTTCTCGACCCGATAAGAGTAAGAGGACACTAGTACAAGTACCTCGTCACCACCAGTTGCTGCTTGTTCCTCTTTTCTTGTTCCCTGCTCCAGCTTTGGCCATGGCGAAGCCGATATCCATCGAGGTCTGGAATCCCAATGGCAAATACCGCGTGGTGAGCACCAAGTCCATGCCTGGCACCCGGTGGATCCGCCTCCTCACCGACAACGACTGCCGCCTCGAGGTATTGTTGCTTATATTACTTTGTTTCACTGTTGTTGCTTGTCTGATCAGTTGGATAGTTTAGAGGGATGCTGAATTTGTTTGCTTGCTGAGCACGCAGATATGCACGGAGAAGAAGACCATCCTCTCTGTCGATGACATCCTTGCGCTCATCGGGGATCACTGCCATGGTGTCATCGGCCAGGCAAGTCAGCCAACCCCAGCTGCTTACTGTTAGGCTGTTGTACTGTCCTAAAAGCAGCAGTGAAGGCCATGTATTTTAACAGCTATATATATCCTTTTCTCTTTGGTTTGTTTATAATTTGGATGCTGTATGTTGTGGTGGCATATACGAAAATATACTGCAGCTCACAGAGGACTGGGGCGAGGTGCTCTTCTCCGCACTCAAGCGCGCTGGCGGGACAGCCTTCAGCAACATGGCCGTCGGGTACAACAATGTCGACGTCGAGGCTGCCAACAGGAATGGCATCGCCATCGGCAACACACCTGTATGCAGTAGTACATCTAATTTAGCATTTGACATGTTGCCGCTCTGAATCCCGAATCTCTTAATGATGGGTGGATGGATGGATGCAGGGGGTTTTGACAGAGACGACGGCTGAGCTGGCGGCATCGCTGTCGGTGGCGGCTGCCCGGAGGATCGTGGAAGCCGACCAGTTCATGAGGGCTGGCCTCTACGATGGATGGCTCCCACACCTGTTAGTACAATTGCTAGAAAAAATGAATCTTAACGTGGCTTGACTTTTTCTTCATAGTGTGTCTTACCTAGTAAAGAAATTTATACACAGATTCGTTGGGAACTTGCTCAAGGGGCAGACTGTTGGAGTGATCGGAGCCGGCCGAATTGGGTCAGCTTATGCAAGGATGATGGTATTCCTCCATTTATGTCATTTCAACCTGCTAAAATTGTCTGAAATGTGTGTAGCAATTTAGAATCTAACTTTGGTTGTTTCCGTCTGGTAAAAAGATCGAGGGCTTCAAGATGAACTTAATCTACTTCGACCTGTATCAATCCACACGGCTTGAGAAGTTTGTCACAGGCAAGCTAAGCTAGCTATTATTATTTGATTTGTCCTCTTTGGTAGCAGTAGGGGCTATGTGTTTGATTTGGATCATTTACTCCCTCCGTTTAGAAATATAAGATGTTTTAGGTTTGTGAAGGAGATGTATCTAGACATCTTTTAGTGTATAGGTTCAAATGAATCTAGACACTAAAAGGTGTCTAGATACATCTCATTCACAAACCTAAAACATCTTATATTTCCAAACGGAGGGAGTAATATAGATACATGTGTATGCAGCGTATGGGCAGTTCCTGAAAGCAAATGGTGAGCAGCCTGTTACATGGAAGAGGGCTTCCAGCATGGAGGAGGTCCTCAGGGAGGCTGATGTGGTAAGTAATAGTTGACCAATTCCTTCTATTGCAGTTGTTAATCAACTGAAGCTACCTTCCTAGTAGGATAGTACTAGATGAAGTACAAGATGAAGTGTTTGTAATATTATTATTAAACGGGGTCAAATAATGACAGATAAGCCTGCACCCTGTGCTGGACAAGACGACGTACCACCTGATAAACCCCGAGAGGCTGGCGATGATGAAGAAGGAGGCTGTGCTGGTGAACGCGAGCCGAGGGCCGGTGATTGACGAGGTGGCCCTGGTGGAGCACCTGAAGGCGAACCCGATGTTCCGCGTGGGGCTGGACGTGTTTGAGGACGAGCCGTACATGAAGCCGGGTCTGGCGGAGATGAAGAACGCGGTGGTGGTGCCTCACATCGCTTCTGCTTCCAAGGTACATATGAACTGGACTGGATTGATGGAATTGTATGCGTGCGTCGTCTGATTGATTGATTGCGTTTTTATTTGTTCAGTGGACACGTGAAGGAATGGCGACACTTGCCGCGCTAAACGTTCTTGTGAGTATATATATCTTATCCATCCATATATATATACCTTAATTGATGAACAAGTTTATAGGTAGGTTGTTGAAGTAGGAGGTATTAAAGTAGTAGTAGTTAAGAATTGTTACTGATGAAGCCAGTATATATATGGTGTTTGGTTTTGTTAGGGGAAAATCAAGGGGTATCCGGTTTGGGGAAACCCGAATGCAGTGGAGCCCTTCCTGGACGAGAATGCAGTGCCGCCGCCTGCTTGCCCAAGCATCGTCAACTCCAAGCAACTCGGTACTACTTGTGTCTATAGCTAACTGTGAAGTAGTACTATGGTTGTTTCTTCACTAGCTTAGCTAGGTCGTTTGTGATGGGCTTTGATGCGTGTGTATTGCAGGCCTGCCATCTTCCAAGCTTTAGACAGACAGAGAGAGATAATGCCGCCTATGGATGGTGGACCTGTGGATCACTGCTGCTGCTTGGTTGCTATGTATAGCTAGTATATATACACACACACACACACGGAGTAGTGGCGAACATATCAAAGAGCTTTGGGCTCGACCTTAATCGATTATTATGTATTTTCAATACCCTTGAGAAGGAGGATCATGTACGAGAAAGAAAAGAAAAAGATTGATTGTCGCCTTTTGGTGGGGTAATGAGATGGAAAAAGATTATACAAGCTAGTAACCATGCACCTGTTAGCCGTTTTGACAGTGTTGTGCTGCAACTCAACTCACTGTTTCTAGTTTGAAGAGCTAGCAGTTCATATTTTGTCCAAAGGAAACCTCTGAACAAATGTGAACCGGAGTTCCAAAAAAATGAAACAAAAGAATTAGTCCCTCGAGTTGGAAACCAGAAACATGTACTTGTGATGATTATACCATATCTGTAAAATACTTAGGAGGTTCGGTCTTAAACTGTATCATCAATGATCTGCCACGCTACGATAGCTACCTAAATTCGCTGGTTGTAATCAAATAGATTAGCAGAGTACTCTGTTATTTCAGGTGGAAGGTTTTGTGGCACAAGTTGACACTTACTTCACTTGTTCAATTTGTCAAACTTAGCTGATTACATGGCCTTAAATAGCCAGCCTCAAACGACACTAACTCACTTACTAGCACTAACACACTCTGACGACGATTCCTAAGCCTCACGACTCGGCCTGATGCACTGCAGCAGCTACATGATGCAACGAGAGAGACCATACGCATAGTGTAGAATGTTTCTCTCGTCAATGAATTCAGAGTGAGGTGTTGCTCCGGGTGTGGAGCCAGCCGGCCCGGGTTCGAGTCCTAGCTGTGGCTATACTCGAAAAATCGAGTCCCAGCTGAGGCATACTCGAATAAACCGAGAGTCTCATCTACCTAACAACGTATAACCAAGGGAGGGATCATTTGTCCATTGCCAACATTTTTTTTTAGAGTGAGGTAACTTCATTAGTGTGAAAGGTGTGATTTATAACTTGGGTAATGAATTCAGTGAGACCATGCACGCAGCTGCATGCAACAAATCTTGTAGGTACCATTTAATGACATCCTACAAGTTCTGACAGAACTCAGCTGGAAAGCCATCCAGACGACCTAGGAACATGCATGGTATCTTCCATTTGAAAAAAAAAAGTCTTGCTTGCTAATGCTGAAGGATAACACGAATATTAGTCAACTTGTCGATTCGGAACTCTCACGACGCATTTGATCTAATAAGTGTGCGCTTCGAATGCTTACCTTGTCGACTGTTTCCTTGGCACCGACGGTTAAGACAATTTCAAGATTCAAGCCCAAGGATACTCTTTTTTTTTTCACGTGAATATATGGCCCATTACAAATATTTGGACCCAGTCACAGGCCCGAACGCAGCCACCTTGGCGCTCAAGTCAAGGAGAATCATTGAACACTAATTCTTCACGATATCATGTATTACGAGAAGATCATATTAGATACAACCTCTGTCCCAAGGGTTAAGTCCTATAACTTTTTTCAAAAGTTAAACTACTTAAAGTTTAACAAAAAAATTAGAGAAAAATATTAATTTTTACAATACATAATCCATACCCTTTCATAATATCTATATAATATAATAGTGCTTGATAGTTTCTTCTAAAAGTTTGGTCAAAATTTACATGACTTTACTTTTCAAAAAAGTTATAGGCCTTAAGCCTTGGGATGGAGCGAGTACTTGTTAGGGTTTTAGCTTAGGCGCCGCCACTTGTAAACCCATCTTGGCACCTTGACCCTACCCGACACCATTGACAAAGGATAGTTTTCACGATCTCACGACACTCTCGCTTATGAAGATAGAAAGATGGTTTATTTTTATTTAGCATTCGGCTCGGGCTAGTAGTTTTAGATCTCAAAGAAAAAGACGATAGTGATGATGAGAGTAAGTTCCTTTATTCATGGGATGATCAAGAGATCATATAAGTGTTTACAAGAAGAATCTTGAAGGGTTTATACAAGTACCCGACAATAATATGAGAATTTAGGGCTTAAGAGTAAGGCTAAATGCTATGACATGGGTGTAGATGGCGTGTCCCCGCTAGGTCTTCATCTTTCCTTCCACGTTAAGTTGATATTCGATCTCCGTTTAATGTACGTCTGGTGGCCGAAATACTTCGGGAAGTATTTTTGCAGCATGGCATGTCGGGTCGCTTCGAGAGCTTCTGGGTGTGGGCCTCCATGTTTGCGGGAGATGAGGGTTTCCTGGGCATGAAAGTGGGGTTAGGCCCGTGTAGTGTACATGTATTAATCCATCCATCACCGACAAGCCCCCAATCAATACCTTTAATAAGGTGGCCATCCTTTTTTAGAGTTAACCAAATTTTGCTTTGATCCTCGACTAATGAACTCGATGACTTTAGTGACCCGATGAAACAGGTGTGGTGTACATCAGAAACCCAAGAAGTAGGTCGCTGGTGTGCGCCAATGACCTACATAATTAGATCTTCATGCATCCTCGGCCTAACGAAGCAGGTTTGATGATTTCTCCGTCTCAGATGTCCCGGGATAACATGCTTACGACGAGGTCCTAAAAGAAGTTAGTGAAAGAGGGAAAACACATCTCAAGCATAGGTGTCAGTAAGGTACTGACCTAAGGAGGTCTGAGGGGAGAGATGTCTCCTTCGATGTGAAGTGCCGATGCGAGAGTTCACACGGTACCTTCATGTCGCTTTTCATGAATAGAATGTTGCATGGGGACCCAATGCGGAATGAGTAGGTCGCGATGGGGTTATGGTACCATTCATGACGATGTAAGTGATGACGTTGGTAGGTCTTTAAGAGCAATCCTCCAGCTCGGTTGAGTCATCTGCAAGGAACGAGGTCCTTTCCGTGGCCAGCCATAAGGACCTGAATCTAAACCGCTTTGTCCAGTTCATCGATAAATTATCTACCATATTCAAGAGGTATTTCAATGTTGGGAATTTGCTTGGGTCGACGAAATTGGAGGTGGTGATCATAATGAGAATCCTGCCCACGATAAGCACTGATGGGATATGTCCAGCACGCGCATAGCATTTTCAGTTCATTTAAGCGTCCACTTCCTCGAGTTCCATGCATAATCTTGTGGGATGGTTGATGTCTTCTTCACTAGATCCAATACGGGATCCTGCAGTAACTCGAAGGGATACGAGAGGATTCAGCCCCTTCCTCCATATAAGGGCCTATAGATCAGAATCCCCGACCTGCGTCATGTTTGCCCCCTTCTTCTTACTCTAGTCGGGTTCCCACCAAGAGATCTCATATCTACACGTCCAAATTTGGTCGAAAGCCTTTGGAAGGTAGCCGCTGCATCGGTGCAACCCAACCTAGTCGTGGCTCAGTCACGAGGGGGTTCCAGTTAGATCAATAGGTTCGCTCATTTAAATAAGTTGAAGAGTTTTAAAATTGTTGGTGGATCTGAATTTTTTTCGCAGATTTAAAAATGTTAGCAAAGTTTGTTCTCGATTTTATAAATTGTTCACGAATTTGAAAACTGTTGTCAAATTTAACACAATGCTAAAAGCTCACCTCACCACAACCCGTAAACTTTCTCCTTGGAAAGCTACCATTGACACAGCATGTGGCGATGCCAACACACCTTGTCCATCTCACCGTGCTTTGCCACAATATTCAGTCATAAACTGTCTCAGGACCCTAATACGGAGAAAATAGAAAATGACCCACACAATAAAAAATATAAAATAGAAAAATGACCCTAAGTAGGAAAGTAATATAAATCTTTAGCGTTGACCTCATAGATATATTACTACCACACACTTCACTTGTTCAATTTGTCAAACT
This sequence comes from Avena longiglumis, assembly GCA_030063025.1. Taxonomy (NCBI): domain Eukaryota; kingdom Viridiplantae; phylum Streptophyta; class Magnoliopsida; order Poales; family Poaceae; genus Avena; species Avena longiglumis. Next base: position 25,665,116 of record CP125978.1, on the reverse strand, counting down.
TAGCTGAGTACATGGCCTTAAATAGCCAGGCTCAAACGACACTAACTCACTTACACTAGTGGAAACGAGGCCTTTGGTTGAGCCTGGAAATGGGCTTTAACACCGGTTCTTCTACAAACCGGTATTAAAGAGGGCGGGAGGTCTGTACCAGCGTGGCCCGTGCAGCAAAAAGGAGCCCCCTTTAACACTGGTTCGTGGCACGAACCGGTGTTAAAGGCCCTGCACCAGTGGCCCGCGTAGCCCCCCCTTTAACACCGGTTCATGGCTTGAACCGGTGTTAAAGGGGGGGGGTATATAACACACCGCAACCCACACCCCTCTCTTCCATTTTTTCACTCTCTCATTTTGGAGCCTAGCAAGAAGGTGTGAGGTGTGCTAGTTTGTGTTTTTTCCTATGCACAAGAGGTGTTCGGTGAAATGCCCGAGAGCTCAAAATAAGTTTTCTCGTTGCTCTCTTTCCTTCTCGGTCGAGGTCGGCAACTATCCTTTCATGTGTCATTGTTGTACTATATATAAATGGTCATCTCCCTATTAATTTTTGATATATACTATATATTAATGCAGATGATCGGCAATGGATGTACGGTGACCGACGCACTTCCGAGTATATTACGGGCCTCCAAAATTTCATCGTTGTGGCTAATGCAAACCATGGTCACAATGGTTTTATGTGTTGTCCGTGTGTTCAGTGTCAGAACAAGAAATACTACTCAAATACCAGAACCATTCACGCCCACCTGTTTCGATCCGGTTTCATGCCCAACTATAATTGTTGGACCAAGCACGGAGAAAAAGGGGTTGTGATGGAAGACAACAAAGAAGAAGAGGATGATGACAACTATCGTAATATGTATCCTGAATATGATGATACTGCAACGGGGGTAGATAATGAAGATCAAGAGGAGGCAGATGGGCCCGCTGATGACGATCTTGGTCGGGCCATTACTGATGCAAAGGAAGAATGTGAAACTGAAAAGGAGAAGGAGAAGCTGGAGCAGATGTTAAAGGATCATAAAACATTGTTGTACCCAACTTGCGAAGATGGCCACAAAAAGCTAGGTACCACACAATAGAAGGCAGAGAATGGTGTGACATACCAAGAAATAATGAGTTGCCCGACAGTACATACCAAGCAAATAAGGTTGTCTGCCCTCTAGGATTAGACGTGCAGAAGATACATGCCTGCATCCTCTACCGCGGTGAGAAGTACGAGAATTTGGATGCATGCCCGGTATGCACTGCACTGCGGTATAAGATCAGACAAGACGATCCTGGCGATGTTGAGGGCGAGGCCCCTAGGAAGAAGGTTCCTTCCAAGGTTATGTGCTATGCTCCTATAATACCACGGTTAAAACGTCTCTTCAGAAATAAAGAGCATGCCAAGTTGTTGCGATGGCACATGGAAGACCGTAAGAAAGACGCGATGTTGAGACATCCCGCTGATGGGTCACAGTGGAGAAAATTCGAGCGAGAGTACCCGGACTTTGCACGTGATGCAAGGAACTTAAGGTTTGGTCTAAGTACAGATGGCATGAATCCTTTTGGTGAGTAGAGCTGCAGTCACAACACATGGCCTGTGACTCTATGTATCTATAACCTTCCTCCTTGGTTGTGCATGAAAAGGAAGTTCATTATGATGCCAGTGCTCATCCAAGGCCCGAGGCAACCCGGCAACGACATTGATGTGTACCTAAGGCCATTAGTTGAAGAACTTTTACAGCTGTGGTCCAAACCAGGTGTACGTATGTGGGATGAGCACAATGGGGAGCCATTTGACTTACGAGCATTGCTTTTCGTAACCATCAATGATTGGCCTGCTCTTAGTAACATTTCAGGGCAGACAAACAAGGGATACAATGCATGCACACACTATTTAGATGAGACTGAAAGTGTATATTTGGATAAATGTAAGAAGGTTGTGTACCTAGGGTATCGTCGATTTCTTCCGAACCTGTATCCAGTAAGAAAGAAAGGCAAGCATTTCAAACGTCTGGCAGAACCCCGGAGAAAGCCTGCCGTCCGTACCGGTGAGGAGGTATTTGGTATGGTCAAGGACCTACAAGTAATCTTTGGGAAAGGTCCTGGCAGTCTATCTGTTTCGAATGACGATGCCGGACACGCGCCCATGTGGAAGAAGCAATCTATATTTTGGGACCTACCCTATTGGAAAGTCTTAGAGGTCCGCTCTTCAATCGACGTGATGCACGTGACGAAGAATGTTCGTGTGAACCTGCTAGGCTTCCTAGGAGTGTATGGGAAGACAAAAGATACACCGGAAGCACGGCAGGACCAACAACGTCTGAAAGACCCTGAAGAGCCTATGCATCCTGAGAACGAGAAGGGTAAACGATGCCACTTAACTCCTGCCAGCTACGCTCTTATCAAAGCAGAGATGGAAATCTTTTTTGAATGCCTGAGCAGTATCAAGGTCCCGTCTGGCTTCTCCTCGAATATAAAGGGAATAATAAATATGGCAGAGAAAAAATTCCAAAACCCGAAGTCTCATGACTGCCACATGATTATGACACAATTGCTTCCGATTGTATTGAGGGGGCTTCTACCTGAAAATGTTTGAGTACCCATTGTGAAGCTATGTGCATTCCTCAATGCAATATCTCAGAAGGTAATCGATCCAGAAAGCCTACCAGGGTTACAGACAGATGTGGCCCAATGTCTTGTCAGCTTTGAGTTGGTGTTCCCACCATCCTTCTTCAATATTATGACACATCTCCTAGTTCACCTAGTGGAAGAGATTGCCATTCTCGGTCCTGTATTTCTACACAATATGTTCCCCTTTGAGAGGTACATGGGAGTCTTAAAGAAATATATTCATAAACGTGCTAGGACAGAAGGAAGCATCTCCAAGGGCTATGTAACAGAGGAGGTCATTGAGTTCTGTGTTGATTTTATTCCTAACCTTAAGGCGATTGGTGTTCCAGAATCACGACATGAGGGGAGACTGCGTGGAAAAGGCACCCTAGGATGTAAAGCAATGATATGTAGGGACGGGCATTCTCTCAATCAAGCACACTACATGGTTTTACAAATATCTATCTTGGTTGCCCCGTATATCAATGAACACAAGAATTTAATACGCCTCAAACACCCGGGGCAGTCTGATGAATGGATTATAAGTGAACACATGGTGAGTTTTGGCGGCTGGCTGCAAAGACTTCTCACGAATAACACCACTATTGGGGATCAGCTGTACTTGTTGGCCAGGACACCATCTTTGACTGTATGTACTTTCCAAGGGTACGAGATAAATGGGAATACATTTTACACGATAGGCCAAGATAAAAAGAGCACCAACCAAAACAGTGGTGTCCGCTTCGATGTAGCAGAAGACAATGGGCAAAAGACCACGTATTATGGGTTCATAGAGGAGATATGGGAACTTGACTATGGACCTAATTTTAAGGTCCCCTTGTTTCGATGCAAATGGGTCAAGCTAACAGGAGGAGGGATTGAGGTAGACAAGAAGTACAGAATGACAACAGTGGATCTCAACAATCTTATGAAGGTAGACAAGAACTTAGACGAACCATTCGTCTTAGCCAACGATGTGGCTCAGGTTTTCTATGTGAAGGACATGTCTACCAAACCGAAAAAAGAAAAAAAAAGCAAACAAATACATCACACGATGATCCAAAGCGTCACATAGTTCTTTCAGGGAAAAGAAACATCGTGGGAGTGGAGGACAAGACATACATGTCATAATATTATAATAAGTTTGATGAAATTCCGCCCTTCAGAGTGAAGACTGACCCAACCATCCTGTTAAACGGTGCTGATACTCCATGATTACGGTCGACGCGATCATAAGTTTGACTATATGTATTAATTGAGCTATTTTTGGCACACATATGTATCTCAACATGGAAATCAATGTCATATTTCTTCTGTTAACAATATATGTATTAAATGCGCCATTTTTCTTCCTGCCATTTCTTTCCGCCATTTTTTCCCGCCATTTTTCTTCCCGTCATTTTTTCCCGCCAGTTCTTCCCTCTAGCCATTTCTCACTATATATATGTAGGGTTGGACTCCATTGTCATTGCACATCTCTAGACTCATATCTTCAACCTCATCACTCTTTCCCATGGCTTCCACCGTAGCACTAACCCTTAGGGAGGCGGAGGCGCTTTGCGCCTCGAACTACCCCTACCCCAAGACTCTTGTGTCCCCGTCGGTTTGGATCTTTGGCGTCGAGGCGTGCAGTTCCTCCTGTCCCTCTAGGTGTGGCGCGCCGTATGGCCATCACGAACCACTACTACTTCGATCTCATGCCGGAGTAGCGGAGGAATCCCAGATGGCATCCCGACTATTGTTGGAGATATGCCCTAGAGGCAATAATAAATGTAGTTATTATTATACTTTGTGTTTAAGATAAATGTTTACATTCATGCAATAATTGTATTAACAAGTAAACACTGATACTTGTGTGATTTGTAAACTTAATTTGAAGTCCCTAGTATAGCCTCTATACATCACTAGCTTGTTGGTTGATAAATGATTGTGGTTTCCCTATCATGAACATTGAGATGTTATCAACAACAAGATCATATCGTTAGGAGAATGATATGATGGACATACTCCTATAGATAAGCGTAGCATAAAGATCAAGTCATTTCAATAGTTCAAATTGCTATATGCTTTCTGATACATAGTAACCTAATTCCTTCAACCATGAGATCATGCATATCACCTTTACCGGATGGATGCTTTGATGACATCAAACACCACACCGTAACTGGGTGGCTATAAAGATGGCATTGAGTGTTCGGAAAGTATTGGTTGAGACACATGGATCAAGAGTGGGATTTGTCCATCCATATGACGGATAGATATACTCTGGGCCCTCTCGGTGAAATGTCATCAAATTAGCTTGGAAGCATGTGACTGGCTCACAAGGGATCACATATCACGGGAATGAGAAAAGAGTACTTATCGGTAACAAGGTTGAACTAGGTATGCAGAGATACCGACGATCATAACCTCGGATAAGTAAACTATCGTGAGACAAAGGGAAATTGGTACCGTATGTAAGTGGTTCATTCGATCGCAAAGTAATCGTAGAAATATGTGGGAGCCATATGAATTTCCAGATTCCTCTATTGGTTATTGTTCGGAGAAGTGTCTCGATCATGTCCGCATAATTCACGAACCGTAGGGAGACACACTTAAGGATTCGACGTTGTTTGAGTAGTTATGGTATGATGAGAAAGAGACCGAATGTTGTTCGGAGTCCCGGATGGGATCCGGGATATCACGAGGAGATCCGGAATGGTCCGAAGAATAAGATTCATATAAGGAAAGTCCCGTTTCGGAGTTGGGGAATTTTTCCGGTGTTTTCATCGGGAATGTTCTAGAATGTTTCGGAATGTCCGGCACTCCGGAAGGGAAGGGTACATGAATGTGTTGTATCAAGTTGGTATGATTGCATCATGTACTAAAGTGTCATCGCTGTTCCAAATAAAGGATTAAATTGAATCCTAGTTTGAAAAGTCAAATAGCTAAATTGAAAAGGTCAAGTAGCTAAATTTGGAAGGTGGAAAAGAGGAGGAAGGGGGGAGTCCGAGTTGGGGAGGAGTTCCCTCCTCCAACCGGCGCCCCCTCCAAGCCGAGTTGGGGAGGGACTCCCCTCCCTCCCCCTTGGCCGCCGGCCCCTCCACCTATATAAGGAGGGGCAGGGCTCCCTCCTAGCACACACACAAGTCCCTCACCTCAAACCACAGGCTGCAGCCCACCATAGCAGCCGCCCCTAGGGTTTGCCCCAGCCGACTTGGGTGTCCTGGAACCCCAGCCTTGGCTCTAGCACCTCCTCCTTGGTGTGTCTAAACCCTAGATCGACGAGAGATCTCATAATCCACCATACTCGCTCCGGCAAGGAGAAGCCTGCGAGATCTCCCTCTACTTAGGTACCACGCGTTGTCTTGCGGAATCGCGAGAGTGCTACACCCTCCATTTTCTTTGGAACAAGGAGAGGAAGGTCTTCGTCAGTACCGAACGCGTGTGACCGATCGGGGGCGCTGCGGAGCCTTGGCCAGAAGGATCGTCTCACGCGATCTTGAGATCGGAAAAGTGCGACTACATCACCCACGAGAATCCGCTCTCGTTAAACACTTTGGAATCTTCGAGGTAAGTTATTCCATCGACTCGTTGCTACAATCTAGTAGATAGATCTTGGCTTGTTTGTTTGTATGCGATAGAAATTTTTGTTTTCCATGCTATGAAACCCTACGGTGGTATCGAGCCGTGTCTATATGTAGATCATTGCGAGTAGAACACAATGGTCATTGTGGGTGTTGATGCTTTTATTGTCGATTGCTTCTTGTGTACTTTGCATCTTGCGGTATGTTGGGATGAAGCGGCCCGGGCTAACCTTACATGACATCGTTCATGAGACTTGCTCCACGCTTGACATGCAACTTGTATTGCATAAGTGGCTTTATGGGGTGCTGTTCTCCTAGAATAGTTAAGATCCAATTTACAACGGGTGATTAACAATACTAGTATCAATGTTGTGGTTCATGTTCGTAAGTTAGAACGACACTTATTGAAAGCCCCAAACCACATAAAACATGCAAAGAAAGTAGAGGCATCTAACTTTGTTTTGCGGTGTCTTGATGATGTGATATGGCCATGATTGTGATTATATTTGATGTATGTAATGTTCCTTATTGTAAGTTGACAACGGCGGAGAATATATGGTTGTCTTTAAATTATGTTAAGACCCGTGTCTATTCAAAGTAGTTGTAATAGTTGAAGCGGTGGGCGACAACCATGGAGGAGCGTCATTGACCTTGATGCAATGCGGTGATGATGGAGATCATGTTCGTGCTAGAAGATGGAGATCGAAGCACAAAGAAGAAAGGCCATATCATATCACATATTATGAATTGCATGTGATGTTAATCCTTTATGCATCTTGTATTGCTTAGTAGACGGTAGCATTATAAGATGATCCCTCATACACATGAATTTCAAGTCATAAAGTGTTCACCCTTAGTTAGCACCGTTGCTAAAGCTTGTTGTTTGAAGCACCACGTGATGATTGGGTGTGTTAGATTACGCGCAAGTGTATACAACGTGAGCAAGCCAGATTTGCTCATGCGGAAACTAAGGTTTGATCTTGACGAGCCTAGCATGTACAGACATGGTCTCGGAACACGGATCACCGAAAGGTAAAGCATGAATCATATAGTAGATATGATGAACATGACGATTGTTCGCCATTGAAACTATATCAACTCTCGTGATGATCGGTGTTGATGTGGTGGATTTGGTTCGTGTGATCACTAAAACAATGTGAGGGATATTGTTTTGAGTGGGAGTTCACCTAGATTAATTTTATTATTAATTTGAACTCAATTTGTCATAAACTTAGTCTAAACTATTGCAAATATGTTGTAGATCAATGGCAGCCCTACCATCAATTTTAATGCGTTCTAGAGAAAGAAAAGTTGAAAAACAATGGAAGCAACTTCATGGATTGGTTCCGCAATTTGAGGATTGTCCTCACATTTGGTAATTTGACCTATGTCTTTGGATGCACATGGGTGACCCACACGGTGATCTTGCCGATGAAGTAAAGAATGTTTACCTCGCTCGGAAGAATCGGTACTCCATAGTTCGATGTGCTATCTTGTATGGTTTGGAATCGGAGCTTCAGAAAAGGTTTGAAGAGTCAGACCCATATGATATTGTCGAGGATCTCAAATTGATTTTTGAGACTCATGCGGCAATTGCAAGCTATGAGGCTTACGAAAGTTCTTTAAGCGCAAGATGGAAGAAGGCAGCTCCGTCGGTGAGCATGTGCTTAAGATGTCAGGCACGCAAACAAACTTCAAAGCTTGGGTATAGTGATTCCTAATGCTTTGGGGATTTACCGTGTCCTCCAATCACTACCACCAAGTTACAAGAACTTTGTGATGAACTACAACATGCAGAACATGAACAAGCAGTTGCTAGAACTGTTTGCTATGTTAAAATCTGCAGAAGTGGAGATCAAGAAAGAGCACCAAGTGTTGTTGGTCAATAAGACCACCAAATTCAAGAAAGGCAAGTCTAAGCAGAAGGGACACTTCAAGAAGGGTGGTAAGAAAGTTACCACGCCGACGAAGAAGACCAAGGCTGGACCTAAGCACGATCTTGAGTGCTTTCTTTGCAAGGGAGAAGGTCCTTTGAGCGGAATTGCCCAAAGTACTTGGCGGATTTGTAGAACGGCAACATCAAGAAGAAAGGTATATCTTATATACATGTTATTAATGTGTATCTCACTAGTACTCGTAGTAGTGCCTGGGTATTTGATACTGGTTCGGTTGCTCATATTTATAACTCGAATCAGGTACTGCAGAATAAACGGAAGCTAGCGAAGAATGAGGTGACGATGCGCGTGGGAAACGGATCAAAGGTTGATGTGATCGCGGTCGGCACGCTACCCCTTCATCTACCATCGGGATTAGTTTTATACTTAAATAATTGTTATTTGGTGCCTGCGTTGAGCATGAACATTATATCGGGATCTTGTTTATTGCGAGACGGTTACTTGTTTAAGTCCGAGAATAATGGTTGTTCGATTTATATGAGTAATATGTTTTATGCACATGCACCTTTGATAGATGGTCTATTCTTATTGAATCTCGATAGTGGAAATACACATATTAATAACATTGAGGATAAACGTTTGAAATCGAGCGATAACTCGACCTATATGTGGCACTGTCGTCTTGGTCACATTGGAGTGAAACGTATGAAGAAACTCCATTCCGATGGACTTCTTGAATCACTTGATTTCGAATCACTTGATAGATGCGAAGCATGTCTGATGGGTAAAATGACTAAGACTCCATTTTCTGGTATGATGGAGAGAGCTACGGACTTATTAGAAATCATACATACCGATGTGTGTGGTCCAATGAGTGTAGCATCGCGCGGTGGTTATCGTTATGTTCTTACCTTCACGGATGACTTGAGTAGATATGTGTATATCTATTTCATGAAACATAAGTCCGAAACTTTCGAGAAGTTTAAGGAGTTTCAAAGTGAGGTAGAGAATCAACGTAACAAGAAGATTAAATTTCTACGTTCTGATCGTGGAGGTGAATATCTAAGTTACGAGTTTGGCGAGCATTTGAAGAAATGCGGAATACTTTCACAGTTGACACCGCCGGGAACACCACAGCGTAATGGTGTGTCCGAACGTCGTAATCGAACTCTCTTAGATATGGTCCGTTCTATGATGTCACTTACAGATTTACCGCTATCATTTTGGGGTTATGCATTAGAAACAGCCGCATTCACTTTAAATAGGGCACCATCTAAATCCATTGAGACGACACCGTATGAATTATGGTTTGGGAAGAAACCTAAATTGTCGTTCCTTAAAGTTTGGGGTTGCGAAGCCTATGTAAAGAAGTTACAGCCGGACAAGCTTGAACCCAAAGCGAAAAAATGCGTCTTCATAGGATACCGAAGGAAACTATTGGGTATACCTTCTATCACAGATCCGAAGGCAAAGTCTTCGTTGCTAAGAATGGATCCTTTCTAGAGAAGGAATTTCTCTCGAAAGAAGTGACTGGAAGGAAAGTAGAACTCGACGAGGTTATCGAACCTTCTCTCGAAATTGCGAGTAGCGCAGCACCGGAAGAAGTTCCTGTGGTGCCTGCACCAATAAGAGAGGAAGCTAATGATGATGATCATGAAAATTAGGTTGAAGTTTCTACAGAGCCTCGCAGGTCAACGAGAACTCGTACCACTCCAGATTGGTATGATCCCGTTATGAGTGTCATGTTGGTGGACAACACCGATGACCCTGAGACATATGAGGAAGTGATGATGAGCCCAGATTCCAATAAATGGCAAGAAGCCATGAAATCCGAGATTGGATCCATGTACGAAAACCAAGTATGTACTTTGGTGGACTTACCGGATGGCCGGAAGGCTGTCGAGAACAAATGGATCTTCAAGAAGAAAACAAATGCTGATGGTAATGTTACTGTCTATAAAGCTCGACTTGTCGCAAAAGGGTTTCGACAAATTCAAGGGGTTGACTACGATGAGACTTTCTCACCAAAGATTTAATCTAAAGTCTGTGAGGATTATGTTAGCAATCGCTTCATATTATGATTATGAGATATGGCAGATGGATGTCAAAACAGCATTCCTCAATGGAGATATTGATGAAGAGTTGTATATGATGCAACCCAAAGGTTTTGTCGATCCTAAAGATGCTAACAAGGTATGCAAACTTCAACGGTCCATCTATGGATTGAAGCAAGCATCCCGAAGTTGGAATCAACGTTTTGATAAGGTGATCAAAAGTTTTGGTTTTATACAAACTTATGGAGAAGCTTGTATTTACAAGAAAGTGAGTGGGAGCTCTGTAGCATTCTTAATACTATATGTGGATGACATATTGTTGATTGGGAATGATGTAGACCTTCTTAATAGTGTCAAGGAATATTTGAATAATAGTTTTTCAATGAAGGATCTTGGTGAAGCAGCTTACATATTAGGCATAAAGATTTATAGAGATAGATCGAAACTCCAAATATCATTGTCACAGAGTATATATTTGGACAAAGTTCTAAAGAGGTTTGGAATGGAAGATAGCAAGAAAGGGTTCTTGCCCATGTTGCCCAATACGACCTTGAGTAAAACTCAAAGTCCGACATCGGCAGAAGATAGATAAAGGATGAGTAAGACTTCCTATGCCTCAGCCATAGGATCTCTAATGTATGCCATGCTATGTACTAGACCCGACATTGCATATTCTGTTAGTTTAACTAGCAGATATCAAAGTGATCCAGGAGTGGATCATTGGACAGCGGTCAAAAACATCCTTAAGTACTTGAGAAGAACTAAGGATATGGTTCTTTCTTATGGAGGTGATGAACAGCTCTTTGTTAATGGTTACACCGATGCTAGTTGGAACACCGATCCGGATGATTCTAAATCACAATCTGGATACGTATTTATTTTGAATGGTGCAGCAGTTAGCTGGAGGAGTGCAAAGCAAAGCGTTGTGGCGAGATCTTCAACTGAATCGAATACATGGCTGCTTCGGAGGCTTCACAAGAAGCGATATGGATGAAAGAGTTCATTACAGAGCTGGGTGTGGTTCCTAGTGCGCTGGACCCAATGTCTATCTACTGTGATAACATGGGCGCCATAGCCAATGCGCAAGAACCAAGGTCACACAAGAAGCTGAAGCACATCAAGCTACGTTTTCACGCTATTCGAGAACATATCCAAGATGGGGATATAAATATTTGCAAAGTACACACAGATCTGAATGTGGCGGATCCGTTGACTAAACCTCTCCCGAGGGCAAAACATGACCAGCACCAAACTGCCATGGGTGTTCGGTATATTACCATGTAATCTAGATTAGATGACTCTAGTGCAAGTGGGAGACTGTTGGAGATATGCCCTAGAGGCAATAATAAATGTAGTTATTATTATATCTTTGTGTTTATGATAAATGTTTACATTCATGCTATAATAGTATTAACAAGGAAACATTGATACTTGTGTGATTTGTAAACTTAATTTGAAGTCCCTAGTATAGCCTCTATACATCACTAGCTTGTTGGTTGATAAATGATTGTGGTTTCCCTATCATGAACATTGAGATGTTATCAACAACAAGATCATATCGTTAGGAGAATGATATGATGGACATACTCCTATAGATAAGCGTAGCATAAAGATCAAGTCATTTCAATAGTTCAAATTGCTATATGCTTTCTGATACATAGTAACCTAATTCCTTCAACCATGAGATCATGCATATCACCTTTACCGGATGGATGCTTTGATGACATCAAACACCACACGAATCGGGGTGGCTATAAAGATGGCATTGAGTGTTCGAAAAGTATTGGTTGAGACACATGGATCAAGAGTGGGATTTGTCCATCCATATGACGGATAGATATACTCTGGGCCCTCTCGGTGAAATGTCATCCAATTATCTTGCAAGCACGTGACTGGCTCACAAGGGATCACATATCACGGGAACGAGAAAAGAGTACTTATCGGTAACAAGGTTGAACTAGGTATGCAGAGATACCGACGATCATAACCTCGGATAAGTAAACTATCGTGAGACAATGGGAAATTGGTATCGTATGTAAGTGGTTCATTCGATCGCAAAGTAATCGTAGAAATATGTGGGAGCCATATGAATTTCCAGATTCCTCTATTGGTTATTGTTCGGAGAAGTGTCTCGATCATGTCCGCATAATTCACGAACCGTAGGGAGACACACTTAAGGATTCGACATTGTTTAAGTAGTTATGGTATGATGAGAAAGAGACCAAATGTTGTTCGGAGTCCCGGATGGGATCCGGGATATCACGAGGAGATCCGGAATGGTCCGGAGAATAAGATTCATATAAGGAAAGTCCCGTTTCGGAGTTGGGGAATGTTTCCGGTGTTTTCATCGGGAATGTTCTAGAATGTTCCGGAATGTCCGGCACTCCGGAGGGGAAGGGTACATGAATGTGTTGTATCAAGTTGGTATGATTGCATCATGTACTAAAGTGTCATCGCTGTTCCAAATAAAGGATTAAATTGAATCCTAGTTTGAAAAGTCAAATAGCTAAATTGAAAAAGTCAAATAGCTAAATTTGGAAGGTGGAAAAGAGGAGGAAGGGGGAGTCCGAGTTGGGGAGGAGTTCCCTCCTCCAACCAGCGCCCCCTCCAAGCCGAGTTGGGGAGGGACTCCCCTCCCTCCCCCTTGGCCGCCGGCCCCTCCACCTATATAAGGAGGGGCAGGGCTCCCTCCTAGCACACACACAAGTCCCTCACCTCAAACCCTAGAAGCTGCAGCCCACCATAGCCGCCGCCGCCCCCCTAGGGTTTTGCCCTAGCCGCCGACTTGGGTGTCCCGGAACCCTAGCCGCCGGCTCTAGCACCTCCTCCTTGGTGTGTCTAAACCCTAGATCGCCGAGGAGCTCTCTCATAATCCACCATACTCGCTCCGGCTTAAGGCGAAGCCCTGCGAGATCTCCCCTCTACTTCCGGTACCACGCCGTTGTGCTGCCAGAATCGCGAGGAGAGTGCTACACCCTCCGCTGCCTACTGGAACAAGGGAGAGGAAGTTCTTCGTCGAGTACCGAACGTGTGACCGACTGCGGGAGCGCTGCCGGAACGCTTGGAAGGATCGCTCACGATCTTGAGATCGAAAAGAGTACGACTACAACACCCACGAGAATCCGCTCTCGTTAAACACTTTGGAATCTTCGAGGGTAAGTTATTCCATCGACTCGTTGCTACAATCTAGTAGATAGATCTTGGCTTGTTTGTTTGTATGCGATAGAAAATTTTTGTTTTCCATGCTACGAAACCCTACAACTATTTCCCTACTTGGGAAGCCTTCTTTGGGGATCGGCGTGAGAGGGCGCTCGCCAGGCACGAGGAGGACGGCCCACCTCCTCCGAACTTCAACGAGGCTGGCCGTCGGCTATGGTGGCGTGGTCGGACTCTCCAGAGCGTCATGGCCTACGACACTTCCACTGACTCTAACCCCTGTCTGCGCTACCCTCAAGTCCAGCCCATGCGTACTCAGCCTTCAAGGTTCAATTACAGCGACCCCGACGATGCCAGCGACGACGGCGGCGGCGAGTACGACGACTACAGTGGCGAGTATTACAGGTGTAGGCAGGAGCATGACTGAATCACTCCAACATTCCGAAACAAGTTCAGCCGATTGTGACTTAATCTGGCCATGTATCTTAATTTTCAGTTTTTTTATGTATCTTAATTTTCAGTCATGCTTTATGTAACCTGTTAGTTGCATTCTGTATTTTAATTCCAGTTCTATCTCATTCACAAAATGACCTACGGCATGACTTAATATGCTATTCACAAAATGACCTATCTTATTCGAGGTTTCTTGGCTTTCGGGTCAAATGACCAATGTTATGGCTAGAATCAAGGGATAGTTTGTGATAATTTGGCCATATTGTGCATACATGTGCATCATGGCAAACAATGTTGCAAGATGAAGTTTTCCTTTTTGTCGCACCAAAAAGGCATTTTCCATTTTCCAAGCATAAAAAACGGACGGTTTTGTGAAGCAACCACCAAATGACTAATTCAAAAACCACCACCATATTTTACAAAAATACTAGACCACCTTATATGGACAATGTACCAACAGGGGGATCTGAAACCTTTCCGTCCACCTCTGGTGAAAAAGACAAGATATGAACTACAGGTACATGATACGATGCTCATGATTTTTTACAAAAATCATTTTTAGGTTCACAATATGCTATTTTATCAAAAATCCAATGCAAGTTGAGCGAGGCTTGGCCCCGAGCTAAGAATCTTCATACCCGTTGTTCGACAAAGTTTGACGATAGTTTAAAACGGGGATAAAAAATTAAAAAAAAAGACCGAAACAGTGTGAAACCTTAAGTGGTGTTATATTATGTGACATAGTTAGAAGTAAAAATATCAAACTTGGTATATTGATTATGTCTCAAAAAAACCTTCACAAAATGACCTATCTCATTCGAGGTTTCTTGGCTTTCGGGTCAAATGACCAATGTTATGGCTAGAATCAAGGCATAGTTTGTGATAATGTGGCCATATTGTGCATACATGTGCATCATGGCATGGCAAACAATGTTGCAAGAGAAAGTTTTCCTTTTTGTCGCACCAAAAATGCATTTTCCATTTTCCGAGCATAAAAAACGAACGTTTTGTGAAGCAACCACCAAATGGCTAATTCAAAAAACCACCACCACATTTTACAAAAAATACCAGACCACCTTATGTGGACAATGTACCAACAGGGGGATCTGAAATCTTTCCGTCCACCTCTGGTGAAAAAGACAAATTCCTGCCGAATCGGCAGGAAGTGGGTCAGATATGAACTACAGGTACATGATACGATGCTCATAATTTTTTACAAAAATCATTTTTAGGTTCACAATATGCTATTTTATCAAAAATCCAATGCAAGTTGAGCGAGGCTTAGCCCCGAGCTAAGAATCTTCATGCCCGTTGTTCGACAAAGTTTGACGATAGTTTAAAACGGGGATAAAAAATTAAAAAGATCGGGTTAGATTCCTTTTTAGATGCTTAATATTTCTTATGTTCAAAGTTTTAGGGTTTGTCTATTTTATTTTTGTTTGAATTGAATAATCAAAATTTATATGTAAGTGTTTTAATTATTTTGAAAATTTTCATCTAAAGTAAATATAAAATGTTTTTGCATGAATGGATAGATATTATTTTTCTGAAAATTATGATATATTATTCATTTTTTTCTGAGTTGAAATAAAAAAGATATGAATTTTCTAAATTCATATCCTATTTTTTGAATTAAAAATGCCCCCACCCCTTTAATGCATGAAATAAATGACCCCTTTAACACCGGTTCCAGCCACGAACCGGTGTTAAAGTGGGGGCGCATTTATTTCGTTTCGTGCCCGCACCCCCCCCTTTAACACCGGTTCGTGGCACGAACCGGTTTTAAAAGGGGGGGGGAGGGTGCGGGCGCGAAACGAATTCCCCCCTTTAACACCGGTTCGTGCCACGAACCGGTGTTAAAGGGGCGTATAACGCGCCTTCCTCTCTTCTCCCCCCAGATCGAAGCGCGACAGAGAAGCGAGGAGAGCCGCGCCATCACCGGTCTACCGTCGCCGTCCAGCCCTCGCCGTCGCCATCCCGCGAGAGCGCCGTCGCACCCTCGCCGCGCGCGAGCCGTCACCGTGTCCACGTACGCCCTCGCCGTCGCGCCCTCGCCGTCCAGCCGTACGTCACCGTCGCCGTCGCCCTCACCCTCGCCATCGTCTTCACCGTACGTATGATCCACGCCCTATCCGCCTCCTCTCGGTCGCCGAGTGGTGCATGTTGGTGCATGCACGGCCGCGCTTCCCAGCGGCGGTTCTCACGGCGGGCGCCCTGCCACCCCCACCTCCCACGGTGGCCAAGGGCCGTACTCCGCCTCCTGAGATGCCGTCCAAGCCCGTGACGCCACCACCGGCAACCCCGTCCAAGCCCGTGACGCCACCTCTCCACCGGCGAGACCGTCCAAGCACGCGCGTGGTTGTAGTGGGGGCTCACGAAGTCCGACGGAGCGTTCTGCGCCGCGCACGGTGTGCCGACGGCCGCAGCCATGGCGAACGCGAGAGGGGCGGACGGCAGAGAGGCGCTCCGTCGCGGGGTCGTATGTTTCCAAACCGAAGGGGTACCGGCGAATCGCAAATAAAATACCACTTGGTCAAAATTTGCAAATAAAATACCATTGAATTCAGTAGAACAAGTGGCATATGTGTATGTATATTTGTATGTGTGTATGTATATATGTATATTGTATTGTATGTGTATATGCGTGTGTATATTTTGTGCCACGCCGACGACCACCACCACCATTATGCTGTCGACCCTGACCTCCTCTGTCCTCGCTGAGCCCACGTCGTGCTGGTTCGAACGCACACCCCCACGCATCCTGGCCCCTCTCTCGCCCTAGCGCCGCCACCTCTCATTGTCAATATAGCATTATAATAACCATGCTATGTTAATCAACTTTCATGACAAGTTAATTAGAAGAAGTAAATGTACCCTCTCATATGAATCGGGGTTTCTCCGAATTAGGGTTTGGAATGACCAAGCATGTATTAGCGTTACATTTCAATACTTTTAACCTGTCATATCATCATCTTTGCTTGATCATTTCAATAGATGTATTACTGATATTTGTGTGCTCATATTTTGTTTTAGAAACTATGGATCCACTCAGTGGAAACCTTAAATATGAAGAAATAATGGAGAACATGATCCACGAGGACACCTCACAATATCTGAACTTGGAGGGACATGATGACAGCTCAAGTAGTCATGGAGAAGATGACGACTCCGGTGAACGCACTTTAATGATTACAAGCGTACACCAAAGAGTTCAAGAAACTACGTGGAATCGCAGCGACGAGGAAACCACGGCCCAGCCATCTCAGCGTAAGCGGAAGAGCACTTCCACGAAGAGCATCACTAGCACTGCCACGAAGAAACCCGCAGGAAACCGTACACCAAAGAGTTCAAGAAACTACGTCCCGCAGCCTTCCGCCAAGCCATTGCCGGTTTTACCGTGGAATCGCAGCGACGAGGAGACCAATAGGATCTCGGAAGAAGAGGTCAAGAAATTCTTTGCACCTAGACGGGCCGAGCCAAAGGAGAAAATAGATCCGGCGGTGGTGGAGAAGTTTTACAATAATCTTTTGAAACCTGAAACCCCACTTGTGCCGGACTACGAGCGCCAGATTTTGAAGGGGGATGCAAGGCGGAGGGAGACTGAAAGTAGCAGTCGTGCGGCACCCCAGAAAACAGTTCCCATGCTCGGAGAGCAGGAAAAGCAATCATGCGCCCCGCTCCAAGTGTTCGACACACGGAACGCTCCTCCTGTAAATGGTTACGAGGCAGAGCTACAAAGAAAGGCAAATGAGATGGAGATGACTTACATTGCATACTTGAACCTCATGGGAGACAAAATTCCCACAGGCGATGTCAATCCCATACAACCATGAAAGTATGGAAAGAATCTCGTCAAGAAAGAGGAGCTCAAGAATCTACCAACAAAGATGCGAAGATTGCACAAGTGGTATCTTGATTTCTGCAAGACGAGAAAGGAAGAATGGATCATAGTGCATATAAGAGATCAGATTTTCTTGTGCGGAGACGACGAGATCAACTTCAACATTCAAGACTTGCATTTTCTATTCAATCAGAAGGAACTCGACAAAGCTGCCATCAGCCTTTATTGTGTGTAAGTACTATTTCTGTAATTTCTATCTCATCTCATTCACTTTATTAATTGCATGTATATATATATGCTCACCATATATGTATATACTATTATGCAGGAAAAAGGTTATGGAATGCATGAAAGGAGGCCCTTTTGACATTGGGTTCGTTGACCCAAATAGAGTTCATGAAGAAGTGGTAAGAACCAAACCCGGACAAAAAGAAGATTACTTGCTAAGGTCTTTACTGAGACAACAAACCAAAAGGGAAATACTATTGCCTTACAACTTCTCGTGAGTACTGTTACCTTCTCTTATACACATTCTGTTTCGGCTTACTCGATGTTAAGTGTAACTGATGATGAGTTATGCGTGCGTAGGTTTCACTTTATTCTGCTAGTCATTCAACCTGACTCAGGAAAAGTCCTTGTCATGGACTCGTTACAAACAGAAAAAGAGCTATGGGCAGACTTTAGAGAGATGCTCCAGAGGTAATTTCAATCATATTATCGCACTAGATTGGCAATTTTCGTGACAACAAGTAATTAATTACTACTTTATCCATTTTCTTTGCCGGACAGGGTTTGGAAAAGGTTCACGGGCAGGGTCGTGGGTGAATGGTCAGAAGAACTAAAATTTGTAGACCAAAATATAAGTAATACTAGCTAGCTAGCTAGGTCTGCGTATCTCTTTGATTCTACTTCCAATTCCATTATATCATGTTTTATTGATTATTATTTTGATTGAACTCTCTATTCTCGTAAAGTGCGCGTATTAGGGACCCGATAATAACTTATGTGAATACTATGTTTGCGAGTTCATTCGCAACACGATATGTGCGACGGGCCAAGCTGCACTAGAACAACTTAGAGTAAGTAAACAAAGTACACACCATTATTTTATTACCATCAATTGTGTTGAGTTATATATATATATATATATATTGACCCCATTCTTCATATATATTTAGATCGAACGGATGCAGGACCAACTCCTACCATTTGACCGCATACGAGCCATTCAAGTGGAATTGGCGGGGTTCATACTTGATGAGGTCGTCACGCCTGGCGGAGAACTCTTTAGATATCCAAAAACTCTTTAGATGCTTGAACGTGTTTGTCTTGTACTTGATGCTTCAACGTTTACGGAGAATACCACACAATGGCGATGTTTGTTTATAATAATAGTTGCTTAATTATTCATGTAATCGTATATACCAACGACGATGTATGTGTATATACCGCTCCCGATCGATTCCCCCTCCCCCCTCCCGTCCCCACCGCGCCGTAGAAATACGCCCAGAACGGGGCGGCGGCAGAACTCTGCCGCGGCAGAGATTTATCTCTTTTTCCTGCCGTGGCACAGCGATGCGGCAGCCCCACGTGCGCCACCCTTTAACACCGGTTCGTATAAGAACCTGTGTTAAAGGGGGGGCCTCTAACACCGAACCCTCAACAGCGGTTCTACAACCGCTGTTAGAGGGCCTTAGGAACCGGTGTTAAAGGCCCCCGTCTGCACCAGTGTTACTAGCACTAACACACTCTGACGATGATTCCTAAGCCGCACGACTTGGCCAGGCCGCCATCCCTGATGCACGCAGCTACATGCAACGAGACCATACGCAGTGTAGAATGTTTCTCTCATCAATGAATGCAGTCTTCGTGGGACAAACTGTTGAAGTGTATAAGTGGATTGCACTAGCCCTTTCCATCTGTTCGAACTTTTGGTTGCGTTGACTAGTGCATGAAGATTGACATGGTATCAAAGCCTAAGGTCTCGAGTTCGAGTCCTGGCTTTCGCAATTTATTCTAAAATTGCTGTTGACCCCTCTATGTCCACGTATAGGCCTTTTGAGTCATACGTGAGTTTCGCGCGTCGTCGCTCTCTTCCGGTTGCACGTGCTGACTTCTCCCCGTCACACGTGAGAGGGGGTGTTAAAGTGTATAAGTGGATTGCACTAGCCCTTTCCATCGGTTCGAACTTTTGGTTGCGTTGGCTAGTGCATGAAGCTTGACACAAACCATATAGGTAGCCACCAAGTTTAGCCTAATTGTTATTGTTGTGAAGGTTTTTAAACGAACGTTAAAGAGACAACATATATGTCTTTAATTATCCTTTCCGCCCTATTAACCTTTCGTAATAAAGTTATATCACCGAAATTTAGGCCAAACATGCCAAGGAAACTAACAAATAGTTATATCACCGAAATTTAGGCCAAACATGCCAAGGAAACTAACAAATCTTGTAAGTCTGATTTAATGACATCCTACAAGAGTTCCGACAGAACTTAGCTGGAAAGCCATCCGGACCTAGGAGTACGGTGTGTTCCATTTGAAAAAATAGCCTTGCTTGCTTTGCAAGTTTCACGACGCATTTGATCTAATAATTGTGCGCTTCGAATGCTTACCTTGTCGACTGTTTCATTGGCACCGACAGTTAGACAATTTCAAGATTCAAGCCCAAGTTTTTTTTTCACGTGAAGATAAGTATATATTACCTGGCAAGTCTGAAGCTTGGAATGATTTCACCGTGGTGGTCTACTCTCGTAGACCGCTAGGCGGAGAAGAGCAACTCCGTTGAAGCGTTCGACTACTGCTAACTGGTCCCCACCAAGTCTGACGTGGTAATATGTATTGGGTGGGCTAATCTAGTCCGAAAATGGCCGATACGCCAGTGAGGAGCCCGAACGCAGCCACCTTGGCGCTCAAGTCAAGGAGAATCATCGAACGCTAATTCTTCAGGATACCATGTAAATACGATAAATCATATTAGATACTCCCTCCGTTTGAAAATATAAGATGTTTTAGATTTATAAAACAAATGTATCTAGACATCTTTTAGTGTGTAGATTCACTTGAACCCATCTTGACACCTTGATCCTACCCGACACCATTAATGAAGGATAGTTTTCACGGTCTCATGGCAATCTCGCTTATGAAGATAGAAAGACAACTCAGTTTTGTTCGGCATTCGGCTCAGGCTAGTAGTTTTAGATCTCAAAGACAAATACGATGGTGATGATGAGAAGAAGTTCCTTCAGACTTTATTCATGGGATGATCAAGAGATCGTATAAGTGTTTACAAGATGAATCTCGACGGATTTATACAAGTACCCAACGAGAATATAAGAATTTAGGGCTCAAGAGTAAGGCTAAATGCTATGACATGGGTGTAGATCGCGTGTCCTCTCTAGATGAATGTCTTCCGGTATATACAACTGTCAATAGTGTAAGAGTTCTCTTGTTAGCCCCGCTAGGTCTTCATCTTGCCTTCTACGTTAAGTTGATCTTCGATCTCCCTTCAATGTACATCTAGTAGCAGAAATACTCCGGGAAGCCTTCTTGTAGCATGGCAAGTCGGATCGGTTCCAAAGCGTCTTGACGTGGGCCTCCATGTTTGCGGGAGATTGTTTTCGTGGGCGGGAAAGTTGGGTAAGGCCCGTGTAGTGTACATGCCTTGATCCATCCATCACCGACAAACCCCCAATCAATACCTTTAATAAGGTGGCCGCACTTTTTTAGAGTTAACCAAATTTTGCTTTGACCCTCGAATGATGTGACTTCAGTGACCTGATGAAACGGGCGTGGTGTACGTCAAAAACCCAAGAAGTAGGTCTCTGGTGTGTACCAATGACCTACAGAATCATCTCTTCATGCATCCTCGGCCTAACGGAGCAGGTTTGATGATTTCTCTGTCTCAGATGTCCTGGGACAACAGGCTTACGAAGAGGTCCTAAAATAAGTTAGTGAAAGAGGGAAAACACATCTTGAGCATAGGTGTCAGTACCTTACCGACCTAAGGAGGTCTGAGGGGAGAGAGGTCTCCTTCGATGTGAAGTGCCGGTGCGAGAGTTCACACGGGCACCTTCATGTGGCTTTGCCTGAATAGAACGCTGCATGTGGACCCAATGCGGCGTGAGTAGGCTGCGATGGGGTTATGGTCTCGTTCATGACGATGAAGGTGATGCCGTTGGTAGGTCTTTAAGAGTAATCCTGCAGCTCGGTTGGGTCATCTGCAAGGAACGAGGTCCTTTCCATGGCCAGCCATAAGTACCTGAAATGCTTTTTCCACTTCATCGGTCAATTATCTACCATATTCAAGAGGTATTTCAATTCTGGGAATCTGCTTGGGCCGACGAAATTGGAGTTGGTGATCATAATGAGATTTCTGTCCACGATGACCATTGATGGGATATGTCAAGAGCGCGCATAGCATTTTTAGTTCATTGCAGCGTCCACTTCCTCGAATTCCATGCATAATCTTGTGGGATGGTTGAGGTATTCTTCACTAACGGGATGCTGCAGTAACTCGAAGGGATACGAGAGGATTCAGCTCGTTCCTCCATATAAGGGCCTATAGATCAGAATCCCTGACCTGCGTCATGTCCCCTTCTTCTTCCTCCAGTCGGTGAAGCCTTACTAGAACAATGCCCACCGAGATATCTCATATCTACACGTCCAAATTTGGTCGAAAGCCTTTGGCGGGTAGCCGCTTGTAACACCCTCAGAATCGGACCTATGCAAGTTTTAGCAAAATTCGCCAAACCCGCATAGAAACGATTCAAAGGTGCCCACCAGGCACTTTCGTGCGGGTGGAAAGCAAAGTAATAACATTACACAACAGTCCTCGATGGGACCCACAGAACAGATATATATAACAGCGACTCAATGAGTCAAGAATACAGATATAATATACAAAGATCCAAATCACCTTGAAAACGATAGAGCGTCCAGCTACGGACAAGATGCAAATGGGGCTAAGAGCCCTGAAGAATAACCAATGGCGTCCATAACCCTGCCCAGGCCAAGCCGGAAGGGTAACCCTGCTAACGGCATCGATCTCAAAACCTGCTTAAACAAAAGGGGTGCCGACAAAGGGCAAAGGAAAAAGAGGAGCGTCGATCGAGGCCAAGACAGCGAGACTAG
Organism: Avena longiglumis; assembly: GCA_030063025.1. Classification (NCBI taxonomy): domain Eukaryota; kingdom Viridiplantae; phylum Streptophyta; class Magnoliopsida; order Poales; family Poaceae; genus Avena; species Avena longiglumis. Next base: position 25,642,429 of record CP125978.1, on the reverse strand, counting down.
AATTCGGCGGTCCTCGCCTACATAGGTATGGTGGACTGAGCGGCAGCGGCAGCATGCACTAAACAACCTATAGAGACTCGATACAACTGGCGGTTATCAGAGAGGGATAAGAGTGACCTATCCGGATCCAACCTGAAGCTAACACCAATCAAACCCATCCTGGTGTTTCCCCCTCGAGACCAAACGAGGAAGTCAACCGAGGAACTCACGCAGTTGGCAGTTTTATGTATTCAGTTATCGTTGCAGTAATTACTAGTCAGGTATAGATATTCATCCTGATAAAATAAGCAGTGGGCACTTTTAGTTAACCATTCCGTTATAGTGGCAACACTTACTAGTCAGATACAATTAGCATGAGATAACCCAAAACCCAGCAGTTGTTGGTACTTTTATTCAACCATTCCGTTGTAGTTGCAATACTTACTAGTCAGGTACAATGGGCGCAAGCGACACTCCAAACAAGCAATTGTGGGCAGTATTAATTAGCCATTCCATTATAGTGAAGCTGATTACTAGTCATTATAAAGTCAAATTTATAGCAATAAACTTTAGTTATGCTTGTCTATGATCGAGATACTGTGCTCCAAGTCGTCCATATCCGCGGACACGGCTTTCAGAAAGTTTTACCCGGCCGGGGTGCACCAATAGCAACACACGCACGATCAACCTCGGAAAAACCAAATGAAACCCAACGAGGCTTTCACGACTGAACAATCACAGGATTCAGAAATATTTCAGGGGCCACCCTTGGAGTACACCATAGAAGTAAGCTAGCTCGAGACGGACCCGAGGTTTGGGTGGACGGCCGTGGAGCGGGAACCCAAAGCGGGCTTGTCGACACCGCAAACGTGTCCCGATCCTAAACAGTGCAGTGCTCCTCGCACAATCGTAAATACATAAGTAGCATGGCATAAGTACAGGATAGTAAATAAAACCTCAAACTAGTTTGTGGCCCCAAGAAATAAGACTGAATCAAGCTCTGGCTCAGGGGGGTCCCATATACCTCCCGGATGTGGATAGCGCGATAAATCAAGGAACATGTATCAAGTACTCGGGGTCTTACGGGACACAAGTGGGCGTTCGGAAACCAAATATTTTCTATCACCCACCGATGCCTCTGCTTATTTCAATTTTAGTTGTTAAACAGGAATTAAAGTGACGATAAGTAAAACTAGAATCATCTCCAACATCAACATGCGGCAATACATCAGCAACTGTGGCATACGACGACACACATCAGCACTTGAGCAAGCAACTACGACGCGCAAGTCCAACTATCTACCAAACAACAGGTAATAGGATGTGTCCAAGGCAATATGAGGCTGCAGGGAATTTTCAGGGAACGGAAACTATAGCATCGCAACACAGATATCAATAGATCAACAGGAGGGAATAAATACTATAAAAGTAAGATAGGTAGAAAAGGGGAGATGCTCGCCTGGAAACATTGTCTAAGGGTCAACCGAAGATCGGGGCGAAGCTCACATCAACTCAACGGCCTTATCCGCGAAGAACCAAAACACTAGGAGAAACACCGGATGCAATATTTAATACAACGGCAGAAGATCGGCATGATGCATGTATGATGCATGGCATGGCAAGGGTGCAATGCAATTAGGTCAGATTAGGCGGAACCGGGGTCCCGACAATTAATTAGGTGGTTCATGTTATTTAGAACCCCCGCAAATTAAATGTTGTTTAGCAATGCAACAGGTGGAACCGGTTCGCTACCCATGTTTAAATGAGGCCAATATAAGGCTAGATTTGCCCGCATATGGGCCCCATATTTAATTATACGGTGAATCGGCATAAGGCCCCCAACCACAGATATGCATGCGAGTATGACAATTATTATGCATCAAGTTGTTATTATATTATAAAATAGGGTTTCGGGAAAAGGGTTCACACATTTAGGGTCTCGACGAACTTGGGGTTCCGGGGTTCGGGGTCCAGGGTTCAGGGTTCGACGGAACGGTCTCGACGGAAGCGTTCTTGGATTACTGGGGTAGATCTTGTCGAGTTCACTGCAACGGCCTTGTGGTTCCGATGACGACCCTGGCGGTTATCTAGGAGAAGCTCTTGTGGTTCCGCGAGGAAGTACTTGGTCTGGCGTCGGGGCTTCGGACTCGCTCTTTGTCGCCGCTCTTGTCGCTATGACGATCTGCCGAAGTTCGCGGGTCGGGTCGGACTTGGCGTCCGGGGTGCAGAACTTGGTGTCCGGGCGGAGTACTTGTCGCACCGGGGTCTTCGGATCGGGCTCCGGGATCGGTCTTCGGTTTCCACGGATCGGGGTCTTCGGATCCGTGCTCTTGGTTTCATGACGATGATCTTGTCGATCCATGACGAGGATGTCCGGGGTGGCTTGGATAGACGATGACGGACTTGGATGTGGATAGCAACCTCCTAGAGTCCCCGACTCGGCACAATCTTCACGCATCGGTCCGCGACAACGGAGTGCCTGGTACAGCGCATGGCGATCTAGGGTCTTCGGAAGATCTTGTGGGGACTCTCGTCAAACACGAGGGTCTGGAACATCCTCGCGAGCTTCACCACATCTTGTAGCAACAACTTCGACACATCTGGACACCGGAAACACATCGCGCGCACAACACTAATACCACTTCACGCAAAACGAACCCGGCCATGTGGCCTAGGATAGGACATGGCAGACAGAGATGAGGCCGGCGTTGCGTCTGCTGCTCGCGAAGGAGGAAGGGCGGCAACGCGCTGGCGCGGCCAGCGATGGCGGTGGCGCGCGCTCGCTTGAGGAGGACTGGCGGCGCGCCACGGAAAGCGGGGGCGCGAGCGCGCGCATCAAGCGCAGAGGGGCCTTGGCCGGGCTCGCGCCGAGGAGGAAGGGCTGGCGGAGCCGCCGCGGCCGAGGAGGAGGCGCAGACGACGCGACGCTTCAGCGCGGGCGGAGGCGCTGGAGGAAGGAACTCGCCGGGCTGGGGCGACGGGGACGGCGAGGCTCGCGGCGTGAGCGCGGCAGGAACGCGGAGGCGGGCGAGAGCCGCGCGGCTCGCGGGCAGACGCGGGGCAAGCGAGGGGCAGGCGGCACGGGCGGAGCGGCCGAGGCGAGGTGGTCGCCGGCGTTGAGCTGGTGGCGAGGAGGACCAGAGGCGGGACGAGGCCGAGGATCGCCGGCGCGCGCAGCATGGGCGGCGCGGCGAGGGGCCTGCGGAGGAAGGTTGGGCGACGCGTCGCCGCGAGGGTGGAGGAGCGCGCGAGGCGGGTTGGCGGCGCGCGGTGGCGGTTGCCGCGGGCGGCGCTGGGCGCGAGGGAGCAGCGGAGGAAGACGGCAGCGGCGCTGGGAGGGGCGGTTGTCGGGCGTGGGGCGTGGGGAGGTGGGGATCGGGAATCCGGTGTGGTGGAGGTGGGACCGCCGGGGCTGTTGCGTGTTGTGTGCGTGCGTGGTGTGTGTTGCGTGCGTTGGGCGTGTGGGTGTATGCGTGTGTGGTGTTGTGCCTGAGAGGGAGAGAGAGAGGGAAGGAAGAGAGGGAAGGAAGAGAGGGAGAGATGAGAGAGATGGAGTGAGTTGTCAGCATCTGGTTGGGTGGGAGGAGAGGAGAGGGTGAGGTGGCACATGTCTATTGGAGGGAGTGAGGTGGCCAGGGGGTGTGGGTAGGTTAGTTGGTGGGTTTAGAAAAAAAATAAGGGGTGGACCGATTTAAAAACCTGGGGCGGTCGTTCGGGTCTATCCGGCCCGTTCGACTGCCCCGCAAAAATAATAAATATTTTTATTTGTTTTACAAACACCGTTTGCAAACCGATATCAGACACACAAAAATAATCCGGAGACCCGGGGTTTGATATTTGATTAACGATGGGGCGTTTTAGAAAACAAAACGGGCTTTGCGAAAAATAGTTTTAGACAAACAACATATGATGATGACGATGCAATGCACAAATTCAAAGCGATTTTCTAGTAGTGGTTTTGCGGGATGCCACACCGCTGCAGCGGTGCAACCCAGTCGTGGCTCAGTCACGAGGGGCTTCTCGTTGGAAGGGAGGATGCCTAGCCTGGTCCTGTCATTACCGAGTAGGAGATCAATATGTTCGGCGATATAAATAAGTTGAAGAATTTTAAAATTGTCGGTGGATCTGAGTTTTTTCGCAGATTTAAAAATGTTAGCAAAGTTTGTTGTCGATTTTATAAAATGTTCACGAATTTGAAAACTGTTGTCAAATTTAACACAATGCTAAAAGCTCACCTCTCCACAACCCATAAACTTTCTCCTTGGAAAGCTACCATTGACACAGCCGTGGCGCGATGCCAACACACCTTTCTATCTCACCGTGCTTTGCCGCAATATTCAGTTATAAACTGTCTGAGGACCATAATACGGAGAAAATAGAAAATGACCCACACAATAAAAAAATAGAAAATAGAAAAATGACCCTAAGTATAGTAGGAAAGTAACATAAATCCTTAGCGCTGACCTCTTAGAGATATATGACCGCTTTGTCCAGTTCATCGATAAATTATCTACCATATTCAAGAGGTATTTCAGTGCTGGGAATCTGCTTAGGCCCACTTAATTGAAGGTGGTGATCATAATGAGATTCCTGTCCACGTTAAGCACTGATGGGATATGTCCAGCACGCGCATAGCATTTTCAGTTCATTTAAGCATCCACTTCCTCGAGTTCCATGCATAATCTTGTGGAATGGTTGATGTCTTCTTCACTAGATCCAATACGGGATCCTGCAGTAACTCGAAGGGATACGAGAGGATTCATCCCCTGCCTCCATATAAGGGCCTATAGATCAGAATCCCCGACCTGCATCATGTATGTCCCCTTCTTCTTACTCCAGTCGGGTGCCCACCGAGAGATCTCATATCAACACGTCCAAATTTGGTCGAAAGCCTTTGGCGGGCAGCCGCTGCAGCGGGGCAACCAAGTCGTGGCTCAGTCACGAGGGGGTTCTAGTTGGAAGGGAGGATGCCTAGCCAGCTGGTCCCGTCATTACCGAGTAGAAGATCAATTAGGTTCACCGATTTAAATAAGTTGAAGAATTTTAAATTTGTTGGTGGATCTGAATTTTTTTCACAGATTTAAAAACGTTAGCAAAGTTTGTTGTTGATTTTATAAAATGTTCACGAATTTGAAAACTGTTGTCAAATTTAACACAATGCTAAAAGCTCACCTCTCCACAACTCGTAAACTTTCTCCATGGAAAGCTACCATTGACACAGCAGGTGGCGCGATGCTAACACATACACACCTTGTCCATCTCACCGTGCTTTGCCGCAATAATATTCATCAGAGCCATAAACTGTGTCAGGACCCTAATTAATACGGAGAAAAAAGAAAATGACCCATACAATAAAAAATAGAAAATAGAAAACGACCCTAAGTATAGTAGGAAAATAATATAAATCCTTAGCGCTGACCTCTTAGAGATATATTACTACTATTTTTTTACTCCCTCCGACCCATATTAGTTGACTTGGATTTGTCCAAATTTGAACTTATCTAAGAATATAGGTTCATCCAAATTTTAATAAATTGAAGTCATCTAATATGGGTCCGAGGTAGTATTAATTAAAAACCGTACACATAAAATGATTTGATAGAAAATGGAACACACACACACGCATGCATACATGCAGGTTGTTTATTCGGAATTAATCCCCACACACAAATTAATTATTCCATGGTAAATCAATAGGGTAGCGATGGACGATCGAGCTAGGCAGCTTTGTGACCGGTGAGCAGCACGTCGTTGATGATGCGCTCAAGGTTTGCGACGGAGCGTCCACCGGGAATCAAGGTTGCACGTACACCCATCTCCTTCCACTCCTCCGCCTTGCGCCTCATCTCCCTTCCTGCGTCGCCTCCCATGACCTCCCTTATCCTTTCCTCCACCACCTCCCGTCGCACGTCGTCGCCGACCTCCATCCCGACGCCCCACTCGACGCAGGCGTAGCGGCAGTTGGTCTGCTGCTCGGCGAAGAATGGCCAGCATAGCAGTGGCACCCCGGCGCTGATGGCCACGAAGGCCGAGTTCCAGCCGCAGTGGGTGAGGAAGACGCCGACGGCCGGGTGCCGCAGCACGGCCTCCTGCTCGCACCAGCTGGCCAGGAGGCACCTGCCCTTGGTGGCCTCCAGGAACTCGGACGGCAGCTTCTTCCCGGCTGCCGCATCATCATCCTCGCCCTGCAGCAGGTCGTTCCTGACGATCCACAGGAAGTCGTGGCCGCAGTTGGCCAGGCCCCACGCGAACTCGATGAGCTCCCCGTGGGTCATGGTGGTGATGCTCCCGAAGTTGACGTACACCACCGACCGGGCCTCCCTGCCGTCCAGCCATTCCAGGCAGGAGGTGTCCTCCCGCCAGAGGCTGGCGCGTATATCCGCGAGCGGGCCGCCGCCGTCAGGGAGAAGCAGCTGCTCGGCGAGGAGGTTGAGCGGGCCTATTGTGTAGATGGGGCATGTGGGCGGGAGGATGTCGCGCATGCCGTCTAGCGCAGGTTGCTCGAGCTCGTCCAAGGTGTTGACGATGACGGCCGCCGCGCGGCCCGCCTGCTCGGTATGGTGCAGCAGGAAGTTGAGCATGATGTCGTGGCGGTCGGTGGTGCAGATGAAGGACGGGAAGTCACGGAGGCGCATGTGCTGGCTCATCCCTGGAGCCTCCGGCACCGGCGTGTCCAGGTACCCGTTAGTCAGCTGCGATTCATCTGCATGCCATGCCATGCATCCGCCTCAATCAATCAATCAATCATTCAATGAAGCCGAGCATGAGCACGAGGTACGTACCTTTGAGAGGAGAAATGTCGTGCTTCATGAGGAATCGGAAGTTGCGGTAGCCCATGAAGCCGCATGCGCTGGCGGTCCAGAAGAGCACGCAGGGCACCCCGATCTCCGCCGCCGCGTCCACGCTGAAGCTCATCACGTTGTCCGCCACGATGCACGTCACCGGCGGCACCCCGGTGCCGGCATTATTATTGAGCTCCGCGAGCAGCTTCCTCAAAGGGGCAAGGCAGGTGGTCATTGTGGAGTAGCAGACAGATGGCACGTCCTGCGTGGCGTCCGCGTCCGACGGGGGCAGCCCGTCGGGGATGGTGGCGAAGCGGAAGTCCGGCAGGCCAGCCACGGCTCCCGGACCGCGGGAGCGGACCAGGCGGCGGTGGTTGTACTCGGTGTTGACGAAGGTGATGTGGAAGCCGGCCTTGGAGTGAAGGAGCTTGGCCAACTTCAGCATGGGAGTGACGTGGCCCTGCGTCGGCAGAGGAACGAACACAGCGTGAGGAGGAGGAGGAGGCTTCTTCATCTCCATCATCATGTCCGCAGCTACCTCCGAACCCATCTATCTCAAGATCGATAATTATTCAGTGCGTGATGAAGGAGCTTAGTTCTTGTTCAAGTATATATGTCAAGCGGCCCATATATATAGGAGGAGGGTGCCCGTGGGTGGCTCAGGGTTTTATTATGCACCAAGCGTGATTCGTATAAATTTTCTTTAAACTAGATATACCTAAAGGTATATATGTGTGTGTATGTGTGTGTACCAGACCGAAGGAGCTTAGTTCTTGTGTGTGCTACTATGGATCACAAAAATAGTAATGAATGATCCATGTGTATAATAATCTCAAAATCTAAAGAGGAAACTTGTCCTCCATATAGTCTCTCGAAGCATACACAAACACTAGTTGCCAGGGTGTTTTTTATTTTTATGGCATTTTTTATTATTTTAATGTTTTTGGATTTTCACATGTACCACTGAATCTTGATCGTGCGGTTGCTCGCGCTGCCGCACCTGTGCGCGTACGTGTGTGCTAGCAGATTCCATAATAATTATTGAACTTTAACTCTTGCCTGCTTTTACTGATTAATAACTAACTACATATAGTAAATTTCAGAGTCCTATACTTAATGTTAACAATAATATGTCCTGTTTATAGGTCCTCCGCGATATCACTAGATCATCAATCTCACCAACATAGTAAAACTCAGAGTCCTATATTTGAAGTTAGCAAAGTGCTTTGCTCCGGTGTCCTCTCTCCCACCAAAATTAGAAAACTGAAATCACAAAGATGGTCATGGATTGGTTGATACCCCTTCATGCCCTCTAAATTGAAAGGATATTGGTCAATTCTGGCCATCCTTATGTTTTCAGTTTTTTATGATTTGGAGGAGGGGAGGACAGAAGCACACCTCATTAACAAAAACCGGACGCATGTTCAGAAGGTTCGACCGCACACGGCCTCCAGATTAGGAGGGCCCCAAATTTTCGTGCTAAACTAATACTCCTACTTAATAAGGATAACCACCAATTAGTTGAGCCTAATTTCATGGAGTATTACTGCATGCGGCCTCGAAATCAGCAACCGAATTAACTTGATAGGCCCCAACTCACACACGCGAGCATAGTTTTGTTCGTCTTCCAATCGTGGCTCTTACGGGAAATAATGTCGTCTCAATTTTCTAAGAATAAATCTGCACCCTCATTTAAATTGTAGAACCTTGAGGGAGTATATTTTCCTCCCATACAATTTACTCATTGTCTTCCAATCGAGGTTCTAGCATCTATCTACTCTCATTTAGTGTTTTCATTTAAATATCTAATCTATGCTTCTTCTAATCCCTTGCTGTCTACTGCCGTCCTTGCGATCTAGATGCATGGATTGAAGTTGGAGGCCTGGCAACGAGTGTTTCGTCGCGAACGCCGATTCATCAAGATGAGGAGAAATTGGACTTTCAGAGCCACGCTGATTCATTAATCTGATGTATCTCTTAGTTAAACCCTAAACCCTAGACAATAAAGTCTTGCCACACAACGATTTAACTAAGAGATACATAAGATTAATGACTGGGCAATGACGTGTACATATATTGGCTCTTTAGTTGGGCTTAAATCTGACTTTCGGATTTCGAGTTATAAAGCACAAACGCATCTGACTTTGGCTTTGACTTTCAACTTTTAACTGGATACTTATGCGGCAACAACCAAAACCAAAACTATTTATTTAGGTGCTTTTATGACATAAACCAAAAGCTAAAATTCACACATGGTTCAAAAAGAGAGAGAGCTAAAAGTCACACATAAGTTCAAATAAAACAATGTTTGTTAGTCATAAAGCTTAAGAAACCAAATATCTAGGCTTGGCTTCGGCCATGAGACACCAGATCCTTTGCACCTGAAGGCTGAAGCTCTTGCTCTCCTCCTCGAAACAGGCTGACGCCCAGCTTTATAAATAAAGCAACATCCATACAAAAGTTCAAACACCCACACCACACAGAGGTACACATACAAACGGTCCCATACAAGGCCACACACGGGCCAAGCATGGCCAAGCCTGGCGTAAGCCACCCAACACAAACACAAGAGCCGGAAGGGACCTCAGGGGCCGGACGAAGTAGCAAGCCGACGAGCCGCCGCAATCAGGTGCTCCAACATCTCGTCCAGCCGCGCCCTCTCACGCTGTCTACACAGCGGGTACCACTGCTGCAAGAAAGCCAGAAAGGTGAAGGCCGAGTCAGAAGCCCGGCGAAGAAAAATACGCTCAATGACCATCTTGTTCCTAATGTTCCATAAAGCCCAGGTCATTGCCGCAAACATCAACCAGAAGAGGCGCCTCCTCCTCCCGATGGTTGGTTTGGCGGCCTCGTGAACTCTCCAAGGTCGAGGCTCGCCACTGTGCCCAGCGCCTCGTGAACAAAGTTCCAAAGGAAGCGAGCAGCGGGGCACGAGAAGAAAATGTGCAGGCCCGTTTCTGGGACCGCACACAACGGGCAAAGGCCATTACCAGGCCCTTGCCGCTTGGCAACCTCCACACCCGAGGGAAGCCGGTCACGTAGTAGCTGCCAAACAAAGATTTTGATCTTCAGAGGCAGGGGGGCCTTCCACAGAGGTGAGACCCATGGCCTCACGGGCCCTCTAAATAGGGCCCTGTAGGCCGAGCCCACCGAGAAGAATCCCGAAGGAGAGAGGTGCCAAGCATGGGAGTCCGGGGACTGCGCCAGGGGAAGACGGCCCTCGCCTCCGAGGACTCCAGCTCGGCCTCCCCCAGGTTCCTCCGGAAAGCCACCTGCCACGACCCATCGTGGAAGGCCTCCCCAACCAGGATAGTAGGGTCAGAGCAGATAGCAAATAACTCGGGACACTCATGGCGCAGAGGGAGATGGCTGAGCCATGGGTCGAGCCAGAATAGGGTGTCCCTACCATCACCTATGGAAATAGACAACCCTTTCCGGATAGCTGGCTTGATGTCCTGGATGGCTCTCCAAAACTGAGAGCCCTCCCGACGATCACAAGCCAGCAGCGGCCGGCCCCGCAAGTATTTCGCCTTAATCAACTGTAGCCAGAGGCCACCATCATCTTTCAGGATCCTCCAAACCCATCGAAGCAGCAACGCCACATTCATGTGGCGGGATGCGATGATACCTAAGCCCCCTAGCTCCTTGGGGGTGCATATATCAGCCCACTTCACCATATGATACTTTTGATGGCCATTATTGGCTATCCAAAAGAACCGGGATAGCTCCTTGTCAAAGTTTGCATGCACCCCCTCCGGCAGGAGATACATCCCCATCATGTACATAGGTAGGCTAGACAGGCACGAGTCGATAAGGACCGTCTTGCTCCCCTTGGAGGTGAACCTTCCCTGCCATGGTTCGGCGTTCGCCTTAACCCGACCCATGAGAGGCGCCAGGTCCCTAATCAAAATCCTAGTGTCCCTCACTGGCATCCCTAAATAGTTTAGGGGGAAGACCGCCAAACGGCAGTTAAGGTTATCCGCGATCCTCTGCTGATCCTCTTCGGAGTACCCCAACACCATGACCTCACTCTTATCGAAATTGATCTTGAGGCCCGACATAGCCTCAAAGCACAGGAGCAGGAACTTCAGGTTAATGATATCCTGCTCCGAGCCCGCCACCATAATCATGGTATCATCCGCATATTGGAGGTGGGTCACCCCCCCTCCCGGGATAAGATGCCGAACCACACCTGAGATGTGGCCGGAATTCTTGGCCTTCTCCAAGATTTCCGCAAGGGCATCAACTACAGCATTAAACAAAATAGGGGAGATAGGGTCCCCTTGACGAACCCCACAGGAGGGTTTGAAATAGGGACCCACCTCTCCATTTATGTTTATAGCTGTGTTCCCGCTCATGACAATCTGCATGATCCAACCTATCATGCGATCATCCACCCCACGACGCTGGAGGACTTGGCGGAGAAAGGCCCAGTCAAGCCTATCATAGGCCTTCTGAAAGTCAAGCTTCAAGAAGACACCCTGCTGGCGAGACACCTTGACCTCATGAATAATTTCATGCAGAGCCAGGATCCCGTCGTGGATAAACCTCCCTTTTAGGAAGGCAAACTGGTATGGATGCGTCAGACGCTCCATAATAGGAGCAAGCCTGTGCGCACACACCTTGGAAATGATCCGCTGGATCACATTGATAACAGTGATCGGGCGGAACTGGCGAATATCCGTGGCCCCCACAATCTTGGGGATCAGGGTAATAACACCAAAGTTCAGTCGGGCCATCACAAGGGTCCCAACATAGAGTTCCTGGAACATAGGCATAATGGCCCCCTGTATCTTCTCCCAAAACCTCTGGAAGAAGACAACCGGGAGGCCATCAGGACCAGGGGCCGAGTTAGGCTTCATCTCCGTGATGGCCAGGAGCACCTCCTCGGGCAGGAATGGGAGAGTAAGACCCGCATTTTCATCATCGGAGACCATGGCCCCAGCTGGCCAGAAGTCCGCAGCTAATGCCACCCCTGACCGGGGTGCTGCCGAGAATAATTCCTTGTAGAAGGAATAAATATGGGTGGAGATATCTCTGGCACTCTCCAGAAGATTCCCCTCCACCCAGAGGCAGGGGATCGAGCACTTCCTACGCCGACCATTTGCAATGGCATGGAAGTAAGCCGTGTTCGCATCCCCCTTAAGGAGCCAGTTCTGCCGACTCCGCTGTCGCCAAAACGTCTCCTCGCCGCGAAAAATCTCCATTAGGGAGTCTTCAAGCGCATATCGCTGAAGCCAGTCCTCCGCCGATAAGCCCCCGGCGTCAGCCATCTGGTCAAGGGCCTCTAGAGCGGATATGAGTCCACCTTTCCTGCGTCTCAAGTCCGCCCCCAAGTTAGCACCCCACCCCCGCATGAACTGGCGAGCCATCATCGCACAAAAGTGCCAGACGTCTATGGCCGAGCGCACCTGGGGAACAGAGGCCATAGCCGCCGCCCATTTGGATTGGACCATCTCCACGAACCCGGGCTGTTGTAGCCAAAAGTTCTCGAAGTGGAACCGATTAAGGCGCGGGGGCGACCCCCCTCCAGTGGAGAGCAGGAGTGGACAGTGGTCCGACCCGATCCTCGTAATCGCCCGGAGCGAGCATAGAGGATAGGCAAGCTCCCAATCAACCGAGACTAGGACCCTATCCAGCACGCTCCGGACTGGGTCAACCCGGTTGTTGGTCCACGTGAACCGCCCCCCAACTCGAGCGATCTCTCTGAGGGCGAGGTCAGCAATACAATCATTAAACAGCCGCATCCTAGGAAAATCAATATTATTCGAACTCTTCTCTTCTGGAGATCGAATTAGATTGAAATCCCCGGCCACGACAACAGGGGTGGAGCAGCTCTCCACCTTGGCAGATAGTTCTGCCAAGAAAGCTGGGGATCTCCTATGGTCCGCGGGGCCATAGACAATAATAACCTCCCAACTGAGGTTACTCCGTCTGTGGGTGAGTAACATACTCACGAAGAACTCCCCCCGGTCCATATCCTCAACTTCGAAGGTGTCCTCCTTCACCCCAAGGAGGATCCCTCCAGAGACGTCGCCGCAGCCGTGCGATTTAAACTATGACGACTCAATCCCTGCAACTCCGGGATCGAGAAGTCCTGCCTAATCGTCTCCTGCAAGCCCACAATGTCCACATCCTCCTGCCGCAAGTAGTCACGAAGCTGTTGGCGGCGCCCCTCGTGGCCAAAACCACGGATGTTCCAGATGAAGGCAAAGATTGCTTCACTCATTGGGACACCGTCGGATTTGGCCCCCTGCGCGGAGCCGAGCGAGCCCTACCAGAAGTCGAGGGCTTGGACACGGGTTTAGGAGGTCTCCCTCGCTGCCCCCCCACCTGGGGGACGGCAGAGGGAGCCTCACCGCTCCCCTGGCTAGGAGGGACACTCCCCCTAGTGCCCCGACTTTGTGAGCCGGCGCTGCTAGAGGTCTGGGGCACTATCAGCTTCTCGCGCTCCGCCTGAGCGCGCGCTGCCGCCAGTGCCCCATCATAGGTCTCCTTCGCTTTAAGCGCCGCAATCTGCTCTAGCCGGGGGCCACGTTCCCCACGGAACACCACCCCGCAATCTTGAGCGACCGCATCAAGCTGATCAATGGAGACATCTGCTAACACAGAGAACCTAGACCCCGAGGGAGGGGAGGGACAGAGAGATGGGGAAGGAAGGGAGGAGGACGCACCTGAATCGAGGTTACGGACCGCGGTCCGCGAAACCGCCTGCTCGAGGATGGTCGGCTCCCTCCCCTCCGATACCGTCCTGGCCCCAGCAATCCTAGCACTGGCGCGGGAGGGAGGAGGTGGGGGCGGCTCGACGGCGAAAGACGGGGGTTTGGAACCAGCCTCAGGAGTGTCGGGAAGGCGAGACTGGCTCCCAGGGCGGAGCCGGGTCAGCTGCACCACGGGGGGAACCCATGAGGCCGCCGGGGAGCCGGGGGAGAGGGTGTAGCAGACGACCCCCGGCGAGCGAGGCGAGGTTGGCGGCGCCACCACCAACCCCTCACTAGACGAGGCACGGATCTCAGGCGGGCTAGGGTGCGCTGTGGCCTTTAGGGCCGCAAACCCCGAGAGACCCAAGAACTCGAACTCCCCACCCATGTTTGAGCCATAGGGGACCAGGCCCAACTCCTCAGAGACAGGAGGGTCCGGGCGGAGGCACCGAGGCACGTCCACGGGGGGCAGAGTCAGCGAGAGTACCGGGTCCCGAGCCAGCGCCATCGTGCGCGACGGAGGCCCCCCTACGGTCGCAGAAGTGGGAGGGGGCGCCATGGGCGCAGGCGGCTCCGGATCAGAGGGCGCGAGGTCATCCCCAGACTCCTCACTGGACGAGTCATCAGTCCCACCCTGGTCCGGGGCCCGGCGGTGGTCCGAGGTACCCGGGGACTGGCCGGACCCCTCCTGGTCCCGCTCCAGCTCCACCGTGAGGGTCCGACCCGCGGACCCGAAGTAGAAGGTAGGCAAAGTGCAATCGAGCTTCGACGGATCCGGATGCTTAAGGAGCACCCGCACCGGACCCTGACCCCCCAGCGAACGCTCATCAAGACAGACGAACTTGCCAATCGCCTGGGAAATCAGCATGATGAACTTCGTCTTTTGAGCTTCCTCCGGGATCCCATGGATACGCACCCAAACCGAGCACAGGGAGGTGGTCGTGTCCGGGTGAACACAGGACTCACGGATGGCCACCTTGATGTTATGGAGCGGTAGGATCGAGGTCTGACTCCAGGAAAGAGTCCGCAAAGCCTCCCGCGAGGGGAAGATCACCGAGAACACCCTGGGGGCAGTCTCCCTCACATTCCACGCGAAGTCAGAGTCCAGCAACTCTAGCTCCGCGCGGATGGTGTCTGCGGTGACCTCCACCTCCAGAGTGGGATCCTGGTCCGGGAGTACACGGACCTCGGCCAGGTTCTGGGGTACCGACAGCTCGATCCCACCCAGATCAATGCAGTAGAACCCCAAACCCAGGTCAATGCCATGCCCCAAGAGCTCCAGGGTGCTGCGCTCGCGGTGAGGGGAGCGGGCAGTGCAGTCCAGAACCCGGTGGGAGGGATCGCCACAAAACAGACAGTGCTCAGGTTCCTTGCAATCCGATCGAAAATGGCCCACCTCACCACAGTTGAAACACTTATTGCGCGTCGGAGACTTCTGGCGAGAGGCACCCACCCCGACCACAGACGACCCCCCCTGGGTTAGTCCCTGGCTCGCGGTGATCGCCAACGGAGCCCTAGCGCCAGCCTGCTGTAGTGCCGGAGGTTGCCCATTCTGGCTCCCTCCCGCACCCGCAGCCCCGGTCGCGTTCCCCGATTTCTTCCGCTTCTTATTCTTCCTTTTCTTGGCTCCAGCACCTGCCTGAGGCGCCACGGGACGCGGGCCCTGCCCAGCATCGCATCGAGGGGAGCCATGGTTCTGGTCCTGAGGACGGCCATCACTGCCACGTCCCTGGACAAACCGCCCGCCGCCCGCCTTTCAGCCCGCAGCCCCGCTCCAAAGCGGGCCGCAGGGGATGCTGCCGCGCGGGGAACGGCCCCGAGGCGGGCTGCGACCCCGCAGTGGCGACGCCCGGCGCGAGGGTCGAGGAGACGCGGCCCTGACGTGCTGGCCCCGAGGAGACGACTCCAGCCGCCGCGGGGAACCGAGGCCGCCCGCCACCGGGAGGGAGCGGGAGACGGGCGCTGCCCGGCGAGCCGCCGGGCGTAGGCACCGCGGCCAGCACACGCGGCGGAGGAGACGGTGGCCGCGTGCGGCGGTGATGACGCGGAGAAGGAGAGGGGGATGCACTTGGGGAGGAACGGCGACCCCGCTTCATGACGGCGGCGGCGAAGGAGAGGGACAGCGGGGGCGGCGGCGGACGGGGGACAACCAGGCGGGCGGAGGCGGCGTGTCGAGCGATATCAGCACCCGACGCTGGGAACCCTAACTCGAGGCCCGGGGCCCCCTTGTGCAGCCAAAGCCAGGCCCCCACGGCATGGGCTGGGCCAGCCTTGGGCCGCACCGGGCGAGGCGGCGTGGGTCTAGCCCGCACGTCTTGGCTGCGCCAGGGCAGAAGCTGGCCCATCAGGCGGCAAGGCTCACTCGCCAGCCCACCTGGGAAAGGCCCGGGCCCAGAGAGGTCCGCGGCAACCTCCGCGTCGCCCCCCATCCCCAAGCCAGCCCTAGGGCGCGGCGGCGCCGGGCGCCGACGGACCCCGCCGGAGCACCCATCGCCCCTGGCGGACTCCCCGCCAGGCGACCCCAGCGAACCAGGCCCCTTCCGCGACACCCCGACGCCCGCGTGACGACGGCTTCGCCCCAGGGACGCCGCTCGGCACAAGACGCAGAGGCGCAGAGCGGGAACCACAGGGGGGAGGACGCCGCCGATGAGGCCGGGACGAGCGCGGGCTCCGCCTTGCCCAGTCGACGAAATCCGCCAGCGTTGGGAGGGCCGGCGACGAGCACCGCGAGGCCAGCTCCTCCTGTAACGCAGCCGCGGCGTCCACCTCGTCCGCCACATCGGCCCAGCAGCGACCGCGCAGCGACTCCGATTCCACCGACATCGCGGCTAGGCAAGCTCCTCGCCGGGACCGGGGCAAGAACGGCGGGTCAGCAGGAAGGGCCGTCGGCGGACAGGTTCATCCTCGCGGTCGTGCTTGCTTGGGGACGTGTGCGTTGAACGGCGAGCTAGACTAGTCGTCCCAACATCGTGCTCCCGAGTCGGTCCAACAGCGTCTCCCAGCTCTCCTGGCTGCTACACAAGGCTATCAACCTGTATTCAAGCTGTCTTGGTCAGTATTAGACTTCTTATGATATCTTGTCATATTTCTATGACTAGAGCGATCATATGAAATGATATTTAGGATTAAACATGCCTTTTTCCAAGAATTATTTGTAAGTACTGGTACGGGCCCCTTCTCTGTGCCCCTGGAGTATGGCTGTCAGGCAAAACGTCTGATGATAGCGCCGTGGCATTTCATATTGAAACTGTGCGATTGAAAAATCAACGGAAATAGGTAAACAGTGTGTTATGGTGCGTATCTAGCTGCACTACATAGCCAAAACATGTTAGCACCATTCAATTCGCTTTATGAGCGTTGGTTAGGCGGGTATTTTATATAGGCAAGTGAATGACATGCACAAATAGTCTTGCATTAAAATGTTGAAACCACCAGCAGCAGAGCAACTACTTGTTTGGGGTGCGACATAGTAAGACTGCTCACACCACGCACATCGTGTACATCCTTGCCATTGTAAGATCTAATCGAAATAAATGTAAAAATAAATATAACCTACATCGTATGCAACGTCTGTAAAAAGTGAAAGAGGATAGACAAATGGATGGGCATAGCAAGGACGTTAAACTCAGCATCAACAAAGCATAAAGCACATTTTAAACATAAAATTTTAAGCAGACGATAGAGAATTTCATTGAACTTCAAAAAGTTTTACATAGGTGTTCGAGAAAATCCTAAACTAATCGAACCCAGCCTCCAGCTCCAAGAATATGAACCGATCGTCATCGTGGGGTTCCGGCTTGGAGCATCCGAAGGCAACATTGTCATCTTCGTGTGTCTCTTCGGGAGAACCAAGGCAACAAATCTATCTTGCTATGGCTCCAGCTTTGAGGGAAGAGACAACTCAAAAGAGGAATGACGTTGGTGCCTGCGAGGGCGAAGGCGATGGCTAGATGTCATAGACGTGGTAGCGGTAGTGGCACGGAGAGGAAGAGCTAGGATGCAACGACAATAGGGAGAGGATGCAACGACAGTCGGAGAGGAAACTCTCTGGTGCTCAACATTATGCTTTTAATAATTTTAGCATTCACTGGTAACAAAGCCATATGAAGATTCTCCGTGTACCACGAGACTAGTTTTGTGAAATAAATAATAGATGCTAGATGGGCCGGTGAATTATAACCGGGACCATCCACTAGTACAGATCTGAATCTGATCCATGTTGATAAGATAAGTCAGTGGTAGGAATTATAGAGCCACCATAGGTATAGATCTATAACACATCCATGAAAATTTAGCGGTCTCGGCAAATACATAACATCCTAAGCATATGCGTGTAGTACAGATCAATCAAACGGTGGTAGAAAATACATGACAAATTATTGATATAGACTGGATCTCTAATAAATAGTTAAGCAGTGACAATAAATACGTGAGCACCCAGTAGTACAGGACTTCAAAGACTTATGATGAGATTTGATTAGCATTTTTTCCAAACCGTAACTATTGACGCATTTCGTGAATGGACAAAATGTGTTAACCACTAGGTTATTAGGTTTAGAAATGATTACTCGTTGGTTACAAAGGTTTGAACCACTTTTTTTTAATTATGCAACGATGGCAAATACTCAGAAAGCTTGGCAAACAGGCTCGAACGCTAGGTGCAAAAAAATCACAATAAACATACTAAAGCTAATAGGTCACAAGTATATTCAAAATTTCATAATCATATGATACATTACACACTAATGACCCTAAAATATTTTAGAAAGACAACACTCATACTGTAGTCACATCGAGTGCCAATCTAGATACTGAACTGAGTGGTACTAAGAACAAAAATGTGACTTAACCTCTTGGTGAATTAATCTCGCTCTGATCCATATTATTCATTATCAATAAATCTTCAAGTTAAAGTAAATTATCTTCAAAAACATGCTTCAAATTGAGGTTAATATGCCACTTATCTAGTATCCCCTAAGATCCATATTGTTGATTCCTATTACAATAAGATATTACACATCGACCTGGCAAAGCACATACAGTGTGCCTGCTATGATCTAATGAGTTTTAACCATATGTTAACTTCTGCAAAATCTTAGTCGTAAAATGTTTGTTGTTTTAATAATATAACATATGTTTAGCCAACCAAGGAAATTGTGCAAACATGTGTACCAATTACGACCAGTCACCAAAAATATTTTAGGACCATTTAATACAACTTGCTCACTAATGCATGCGCATGCACATGTTGCTGCTATGGGTAAATGGATCCCATTGTGGTCCTGGAACTTGCCCATAAAACATGCACATATCCTGTCAGGAAAAGATGAGTTCGTGAAATAATTTGGGACCATAATGTACGAGTACAGATCTGGAGCAGTATATGTTGGTCTTGCCACCGCTACTGGTACAGATCTCCTACATATGTTGCTGCTATGGGTAAATGGTACCCTTTGTGGTCTTGGTCAATATTATACTTCTTGTGATATCTTGTCATATTCTATGACTAGAGCGGTGGAATGAAATGATCTTTAAGATTAAACATGGATTTTTCCAAGAATTATTAGTAAGTACTAGGCCCTTCTCTCCCCTGGAGTATGGCTGCCAGATGATAGTGCCAAGGCATTTCATATTGAAATTGTGTGATTAAAGAATCAACAAAAATAGGTAATCTGCGTGTTATGGTGCTTGTCTAGGTGCATCACATAGCCAAAACATGTTTGCACCATTCAATTCGCTTTATGAGCGTTGGTTAGGCGGGTATTTTATATAGGCAGTTAATGGCATGCACAAATAGTCTTGCATTAAAATGTTGAAACCACCAGCAGCAGAGCAGCTACTTGTTTGGGGTGCGACATAGTAAGACTGCTCACACCACACACATGGTGTACATCCTTGCCATTGTAGGATCTAATTGGAATAAAAGCAAAAAATAAATATAACCTAGATTGTATGCAACGTCTATAAAAAGTTAAATATGATAGACAAATGGGTGGGCATAGCAAGGACGTTTAACTCAGCATAAAGCACATTTTAAACATAAAACTTGAAACAGACGATATAGAATTCATTGAACTTCAAATTTTTTTACATAGGTGTTCGAGAAAATCCTAAACTAATCGAACCCAGCTTCCAACTCCAGGAAGATGAACCGATCGTCATCGCGGGGTTCCGGTTTGGAGCATCCTAAGGCAACATTGTCATCTTTGTGTGTTTCTTCGGGAGAACCAATGCAACAACTCTATCTTGCTATGGCTCTAGCTTTGAGGTCAGCGACAACTCAAAAGAGGAATGACGTTGGTGCCTGTGAGGGCGAAGGCCATGGCTAGATGTTATAGATGTGGTAGCGGTAGTAGCGCGGAGAGGAAGAGCTAGGATGCAAAGACAATAGGGAGAGGATGCAATGACAGTATGGAGAGGAAACTCTCTTGTGCTCAACATGATGCTTTTAATAATTTCAGCATTCACTAGTAAGAAAGCCATATGAAGATTCTCCGTGTACCACGAGACTAGTTTAGTGAAATAAATAATAGATGCTAGATGAGCCAGTGAATTATAACCGGAACCATCCACCAGTACATATCTGAATCTGATCCACGTTGATAAGATAAGTCAACGTTAGGAATTATAGATCCACCATAGGTATAGATCTATAACACATCCATGAAAATTTAACGGTCTCGGCAAATACATAACATCCTAAGCATATGCGTTTAGTACATATCAATCAATCGGTGGTAGAAAATGCATGACGAATTATTGATATAGACCAGATCTCTAATAAATAGTTAAGCAGTGACAATAAATACGTGAGCACCCAGTAGTACATGACTTCAAAGACTTATGATGAGAGTTGGTTAGCATTTTTTAACCATTAGTCCCGGCTGTGGCAAGGGCCCTGGCCCTACCGCTCGCTGGGGGCACCCCCTTTAGTCCCGGTTTGAGACACAAATCGGGACTAGTGGTCTGGCGCTATATATACGCACAACCCTCTCCTTCTCTCAATTGTTTTTTTTAGTGGGAGAGAGTGTTGTTGTCTATTTTTTTCTTGGTCATACATACACTACAGGAATGGCCAGATGCGCCGACGGCCGTCCGCTACGCCGACGGCCAAAAGTCGGGGCCGTCGGCGTAGCACCGCACCAGGCCAGCCCTCGGCGTAGCCAAGCTGTCGGCGTAGTATACACTACACCGACGGTCACCCTCGGCGTAGTGGCGGCCCTCGGCGTAGCAAGCGGACGCGTAGCACATGCCGGCCAGCACGGACGGCGCGCTAACGGTGCCGTCGGTTAGGCCGACGGCGGCCCTCGGCATAGCATACGCCGACGGCCACCCTCGGCGTACCAGCAACGTACGCCGACGGTCACCCTCGGCGTAGCCTTCTCTATTTTTCATATATTTTGTATTTGCATCAATTATTTATATATTTTTTTATTAATTGGATAATTTCGTACCCTATGAATAGCAGTCTACACGTCCACATGAAATGTCGTTGCGAATCTTCTCACACACCGAGAAATTTCTATATGTTTGTAAGTGTTATTATCGCATGTGGTTCTCAATAGCACTCACCACGACCACATGAAGTGCTTGCATGTGTCCCCCCTCGCATGCATGCGCTCTAACCTAGAGGCGAAGGTTCCGGACCCGTATGAGGGTGGAATCTCCCCGTCGAGGTGAAACCGGGTAGGATAGTGCCCCAACTTGTGAGCCAACATGGTTTTACATCACCCTATGACCTAAACAAACACAAAACAAGAGAGAGATACGCCGGGCTACCCCTGTCAGAAGAACGTCTAGGGGGGTAGACGATCCGAGTGTGCACAAAGATCAGGGTTTTGCCGGAGGAAGACCACGAGAACATTGGAATGAGATGAAAACTTGCATGTGCCCCTAGCATATGTGTGTGGGTATGGTGAGAGGTTGGTATATATAGGTGCTTGCATGTGTCCCCCCTCGCATGCATGCGCTCTAACCTAGAGGCGAAGGTTCCGGACCCGTATGAGGGTGGAATCTCCCCGTCGAGGTGAAACCAGGTAGGATAGTGCCCCAACTTGTGAGCCAACATGGTTTTACATCACCCTATGACCTAAACAAACACAAAACAAGAGAGAGCTACGGGCTACCTGTCGGAGGAACGCCTAGGGGGGGACGATCCGAGTGTGCACCGAGATCGTGGTTTCTTGGGAGGAAGACCACGAGAACATTGGAATGAGATGAAAACTTGCATGTGCCCCTAGCATATGTCTGGGTGTGGTGAGAGGTTGGTATATATAGGTGCTTGCATGTGTCCCCCGCATGCATGCGCTCTAACCTAGAGGCGAAGGTTCCGGACCCGTATGATGGTGGAATCTCCCTGTCGAGGTGAAACCGGGTAGGATAGTGCCCCAACTTGTGAGCCAACATGGTTTTACATCACCCTATGACCTAAAAAAACACAAAACAAGAGAGAGATACGCTGGCTACCTCGGAGGAACGTCTAGGGGGTGAGCGATCCGAGTGTGCACAGAGATCGTGGTTTCTTGGGAGGAAGACCACGAGAATATTGGAATGAGATGAAAAATTGCATGTGCCCCTAGCATATGTGTGTGGGTGTGGTGAGAGGTTGGTATATATAGGTGCTTGCATGTGTCCCCCTGCATGCATGCGCTCTAACCTAGAGGCGAAGGTTAGGACCCGTATGAGGTGGAATCTCCCGTCGAGGTGAAACCGGTAGGATAGTGCCCCAACTTGTGAGCCAACATGGTTTTAAATCACCCTATGACCTAAACAAACACAAAACAAGAGAGAGCTACGCCGGGCTACCCCTGTCAGCGGAACGTCTAGGGGGTGAGCGATCCGAGTGTGCCTGAGGATCAGGGTTTTGCCGGAGGAAGACCACGAGAACATTGGAATGAGATGAAAACTTGCATGTGCCCCTAGCATATGTGTGTGGGTGTGGTGAGAGTTCGGTATATATAGGTGCTTGCATGTGTCCCCCCACGCATGCATGCGCTCTAACCTAGAGGCGAAGGTTCCGGACCCGTATGAGGGTGGAATCTCCCCATCGAGGTGAAACCGGGTAGGATAGTGCCCCAACTTGTGAGCCAACATGGTTTTACATCACCCTGTGACCTAAACAAACACAAAACAAGAGAGAGCTACGCCGGGCTACCCCTGTGTGACGAACGTCTAGGGGGGTAGACGATTCGAGTGTGCACAGAGATCAGGGTTTTGCCGGAGGAAGACCACGAGAACATTGGAATGAGATGAAAACTTGCATGTGCCCCTAGCATATGTCTGTGGGTGTGGTGAGAGGTTGGTATATATAGGTGCTTGCATGTGTCCCCCCTCGCATGCATGCGCTCTAACCTAGAGGCGAAGGTTCCGGACCGTGAGGTGGAATCTCCCCGTCGAGGTGAAACCGGGTAGGATAGTGCCCCAACTTGTGAGCCAACATGGTTTTACATCACCCTATGACCTAAACAAACACAAAACAAGAGAGATCTACGCCGGGCTACCCCTGTGAGAGAAACGTCTAGGGGGGTAGACGATCCGAGTGTGCACAGAGATCAGGGTTTTGCCGGAGGAAGACCACGAGAACATTGGAATGAGATGAAAACTTGCATGTGCCCCTAGCATATGTGTGTGGGTGTGGTGAGAGGTTGGTATATATAGGTGCTTGCATGTGTCCCCCCTCGCATGCATGCGCTCTAACCTAGAGGCGAAGGTTCCGGACCCGTATGAGGGTGGAATCTCCCCGTCGAGGTGAAACCGGGTAGGATAGTGCCCCAACTTGTGAGCCAACATGGTTTTACATCACCCTATGACCTAAACAAACACAAAACAAGAGAGAGCTACGCCGGGCTACCCCTGTCAGAGGAACGTCTAGGGGGGTAGACGATCCGAGTGTGCACAGAGATCAGGGTTTCGCCGGAGGAAGACCATGAGAACATTGGAATGAGATGAAGAATTGCATGTGCCCCTAGCATATGTGTGTGGGTGTGGTAAGAAGTTGGTATATATAGGTGCTTGCATGTGTCCCCCCTCGCATGCATGCGCTCTAACCTAGAGGCGAAGGTTTCGGACCCGTATGAGGGTGGAATCTCCCCGTCGAGGTGAAACCGAGTAGGATAGTGCCCCAACTTGTGAGCCAACATGGTTTTACATCACCCTATGACCTAAACAAACACAAAACAAGAGAGATCTACGCCGGGCTACCCCTGTCAGAGGAACGTCTAGGGGGGTAGACGATCCGAGTGTGCACATAGATCAGGGTTTTGCCGAAGGAAGGCCACGAGAACATTGGAATGAGATGAAAACTTGCATGTGCCCCTAGCATATGTGTGTGGGTGTGGTGAGAGGTTGGTGTATATAGGTGCTTGCATGTGTCCCCCCTTGCATGCATGCGCTCTAACCTAGAGGCGAAGGTTCCGGACCCGTATGACGGTGGAATCTCCCCGTCGAGGTGAAACCGGGTAGGATAGTGCCCCAACTTGTGAGCCAACATGGTTTTACATCACCCTATGACCTAAACAAACACAAAACAAGAGAGAGCTACGCCGGGCTACCCCTGTCAGAGGAACGTCTAGGGGGGTAGACGATCCGAGTGTGCACCGAGATCAGGGTTTCGCCGGAGGAAGACCACGAGAACATTGGAATGAGATGAAAACTTGCATGTGCCCCTAGAATATGTGTGTGGGTGTGGTGAGAGGTTGGTATATATAGGTTCTTGCATGTGTCCCCCCTCGCATGCATGCGCTCTAACCTAGAGGCGAAGGTTCCGGACCCGTATGAGGGTGGAATCTCCCCGTCGAGGTGAAACCGGGTAGGATAGTGCCTCAACTTGTGAGCCAACATGGTTTTACATCACCCTATGACCTAAACAAACACAAAACAAGAGAGAGCTACGCCGGGCTACCCCTGTCAGAGGAACGTCTAGGGGGGTAGACGATCCGAGTGCCAGAGATCGTGGTTTCTTGGGAGGAAGACCACGAGGACATGGGAATGAGATGAAAACTTGCATGTGCCCTTAGCATATGTGTGTGGGTGTGGTGAGAGGTTGGTATATATAGGTGCTTGCATGTGTCCCCCCTCGCATGCATGCGCTCTAACCTAGAGGCGAAGGTTAGGACCGTATGAGGTGGAATCTCCCGTCGAGGTGAAACCGGGTAGGATAGTGCCCCAACTTGTGAGCCAACATGGTTTTACATCACCCTATGACCTAAACAAACACAAAACAAGAGAGAGCTACGGGCTACCCTGTCGGAGAACGTCTAGGGGTGAGCGATCCAGTGTGCACAGAGATCGTGGTTTCTTGGAGGAAGACCACGAGAACATTGGAATGAGATGAAAAATTGCATGTGCCCCTAGCATATGTGTGTGGGTGTGGTGAGAGGTTGGTATATATAGGTGCTTGCATGTGTCTCCCCTCGCATGCATGCGCTCTAACCTAGAAGGTTAGGACCCGTATGAGGGTGGAATCTCCCGTCGAGGTGAAACCGGTAGGATAGTGCCCCAACTTGTGAGCCAACATGGTTTTAAATCACCCTATGACCTAAACAAACACAAAACAAGAGAGAGCTACTACCTGGCCTCGAGGAACGTCTAGGGGGGTAGACGATCCGAGTGTGCACAGGGATCAGGGTTTTGCCGGAGGAAGACCACGAGAACATTGGAATGAGATGAAAACTTGCATGTGCCCCTAGCATATGTGTGTGGGTGTGGTGAGAGGTCGGTATATATAGGTGCTTCCATGTGTCCCCCCACGCATGCATGCGCTCTAACCTAGAGGCGAAGGTTCCGGACCCGTATGAGGGTGGAATCTCCCCGTCGAGGTGAAACCGGGTAGGATAGTGCCCCAACTTGTGAGCCAACATGGTTTTACATCACCCTGTGACCTAAACAAACACAAAACAAGAGAGAGCTACGCCGGGCTACCCCTGTGTGACGAACGTCTAGGGGGGTAGACGATTCGAGTGTGCACAGAGATCAGGGTTTTGCCGGAGGAAGACCACGAGAACATTGGAATGAGATGAAAACTTGCATGTGCCCCTAGCATATGTCTGTGGGTGTGGTGAGAGGTTGGTATATATAGGTGCTTGCATGTGTCCCCCCTCGCATGCATGCGCTCTAACCTAGAGGCGAAGGTTCCGGACCCGTATGAGGGTGGAATCTCCCCGTCGAGGTGAAACCGGGTAGGATAGTGCCCCAACTTGTGAGCCAACATGGTTTTACATCACCCTATGACCTAAACAAACACAAAACAAGAGAGATCTACGCTGGCTACCTGTGAGAGAAACGCCTAGGGGGTAGACGATCCGAGTGTGCACAGAGATCGTGGTTTCACGAGGAAGACCACGAGAACATTGGAATGAGATGAAAACTTGCATGTGCCCCTAGCATATGTGTGTGGGTGTGGTGAGAGGTTGGTATATATAGGTGCTTGCATGTGTCCCCCCTCGCATGCATGCGCTCTAACCTAGAGGCGAAGGTTCTGGACCCGTATGAGGGTGGAATCTCCCCGTCGAGGTGAAACCGGGTAGGATAGTGCCCCAACTTGTGAGCCAACATGGTTTTACATCACCCTATGACCTAAACAAACAAAAAACAAGAGAGAGCTACGCCGGGCTACCCCTGTCAGAGGAACATCTAGGGGGGTATACGATCCGAGTGTGCACAGAGATCAGGGTTTCGCCGGAGGAAGACCATGAGAACATTGGAATGAGATGAAGAATTGCATGTGCCCCTAGCATATGTGTGTGGGTGTGGTAAGAAGTTGGTATATATAGGTGCTTGCATGTGTCCCCCCTCGCATGCATGCGCTCTAACCTAGAGGCGAAGGTTTCGGACCCATATGAGGGTGGAATCTCCCCGTCGAGGTGAAACCGAGTAGGATAGTGCCCCAACTTGTGAGCCAACATGGTTTTACATCACCCTATGACCTAAACAAACACAAAACAAGAGAGATCTACGCCGGGCTACCCCTGTCAGAGGAACGTCTAGGGGGGTAGACGATCCGAGTGTGCACATAGATCAGGGTTTTGCCGAAGGAAGGCCACGAGAACATTGGAATGAGATGAAAACTTGCATGTGCCCCTAGCATATGTGTGTGGGTGTGGTGAGAGGTTGGTATATATAGGTGCTTGCATGTGTCCCCCCTCGCATGCATGCGCTCTAACCTAGAGGCGAAGGTTCCGGACCAGATGTGGTGGAATCTCCCGTCGAGGTGAAACCGGGTAGGATAGTGCCCCAACTTGTGAGCCAACATGGTTTTACATCACCCTATGACCTAAACAAACACAAAACAAGAGAGAGCTACGCCGGGCTACCCCTGTCAGAGGAACGTCTAGGGGGTAGACGATCCGAGTGTGCACAGAGATCAGGGTTTCGCCGGAGGAAGACCACGAGAACATTGGAATGAGATGAAAACTTGCATGTGCCCCTAGCATATGTGTGTGGGTGTGGTGAGAGGTTGGTATATATAGGTGCTTGCATGTGTCCCCCCTCGCATGCATGCGCTCTAACCTAGAGGCGAAGGTTCCGGACCCGTATGAGGGTGGAATCTCCCCGTCGAGGTGAAACCGGGTAGGATAGTGCCCCAACTTGTGAGCCAACATGGTTTTAAATCACCCTATGACCTAAACAAACACAAAACAAGAGAGAGCTACGCCGGGCTACCCCTGTCAGAGGAACGTCTAGGGGGGTAGACGATCCGAGTGTGCACAGGGATCAGGGTTTTGCCGGAGGAAGACCACGAGAACATTGGAATGAGATGAAAACTTGCATGTGCCCCTAGCATATGTGTGTGGGTGTGGTGAGAGGTCGGTATATATAGGTGCTTGCATGTGTCCCCCCACGCATGCATGCGCTCTAACCTAGAGGCGAAGGTTCCGGACCCGTATGAGGGTGGAATCTCCCCGTCGAGGTGAAACCGGGTAGGATAGTGCCCCAACTTGTGAGCCAACATGGTTTTACATCACCCTGTGACCTAAACAAACACAAAACAAGAGAGAGCTACGCTGGCTACCTCTGTGACGAACGTCTAGGGGGTAGACGAGTGTGCACAGAGATCGTGGTTTCTTGAGGAAGACCACGAGAACATTGGAATGAGATGAAAACTTGCATGTGCCCCTAGCATATGTGTGGGTGTGGTGAGAGGTTGGTATATATAGGTGCTTGCATGTGTCCCCTCGCATGCATGCGCCTAACCTAGAGGCGAAGGTTCGGACCAGATGAGGGTGGAATCTCCCCGTCGAGGTGAAACCGGGTAGGATAGTGCCCCAACTTGTGAGCCAACATGGTTTTACATCACCCTATGACCTAAACAAACACAAAACAAGAGAGATCTACGCCGGGCTACCCCTGTGAGAGAAACGTCTAGGGGGGTAGACGATCCGAGTGTGCACAGAGATCAGGGTTTTGCCGGAGGAAGACCACGAGAACATTGGAATGAGATGAAAACTTGCATGTGCCCCTAGCATATGTGTGTGGGTGTGGTGAGAGGTTGGTATATATAGGTGCTTGCATGTGTCCCCCATGCATGCGCCTAACCTAGAGGCGAAGGTTACGGACCAGATGAGGGTGGAATCTCCCGTCGAGGTGAAACCGGGTAGGATAGTGCCCCAACTTGTGAGCCAACATGGTTTTACATCACCCTATGACCTAAACAAACAAAAACAAGAGAGAGCTACGCGGGCTACCCCGCCGAGAGGAACGCCTAGGGGGTATACGATCCGAGTGTGCACTGAGAGATCGTGGTTTCACGAGGAAGACCATGAGAACATTGGAATGAGATGAAGAATTGCATGTGCCCCTAGCATATGTGTGTGGGTGTGGTAAGAAGTTGGTATATATAGGTGCTTGCATGTGTCCCCTCGCATGCATGCGCCTAACCTAGAGGCGAAGGTTCGGACCAGATGAGGGTGGAATCTCCCGCCGAGGTGAAACCGCAGGATAGTGCCCCAACTTGTGAGCCAACATGGTTTTACATCACCCTATGACCTAAACAAACACAAAACAAGAGAGATATACGCCGGGCTACCCCTGTCAGAGGAACGTCTAGGGGGGTAGACGATCCGAGTGTGCACATAGATCAGGGTTTTGCCGAAGGAAGGCCACGAGAACATTGGAATGAGATGAAAACTTGCATGTGCCCCTAGCATATGTGTGTGGGTGTGGTGAGAGGTTGGTATATATAGGTGCTTGCATGTGTCCCCCCTCGCATGCATGCGCTCGAACCTAGAGGCGAAGGTTCCGGACCCGTATGACGGTGGAATCTCCCCGTCGAGGTGAAACCGGGTAGGATAGTGCCCCAACTTGTGAGCCAACATGGTTTTACATCACCCTATGACCTAAACAAACACAAAACAAGAGAGAGCTACGCCGGGCTACCCCTGTCAGAGGAACGTCTAGGGGGTACGATCCGAGTGTGCACAGAGATCGTGGTTTCACGGAGGAAGACCACGAGAACATTGGAATGAGATGAAAACTTGCATGTGCCCCTAGCATATGTGTGTGGGTGTGGTGAGAGGTTGGTATATATAGGTGCTTGCATGTGTCCCCTCGCATGCATGCGCCTAACCTAGAGGCGAAGGTTCGGACCAGTATGAGGGTGGAATCTCCCGTCGAGGTGAAACCGCAGGATAGTGCCCCAACTTGTGAGCCAACATGGTTTTACATCACCCTATGACCTAAACAAACACAAAACAAGAGAGAGCTACTGGCTACCTCGCTGATTTAACGCCTAGGGGGTAGACGATTCGAGTGTGCACAGAGATCAGGGTTTTGCCGGAGGAAGAGCACGAGAACATTGGAATGAGATGAAAACTTGCATGTGCCCCTAGCATATGTGTGTGTGGGTGTGGTGAGAGGTTGGTATATATAGGTGCTTGCATGTGTCCCCCCTCGCATGCATGCGCTCTAACCTAGAGGCGAAGGTTCCAGACCCGTATGAGGGTGGAATCTCCACGTCGAGGTGAAACCGGGTAGGATAGTGCCCCAACTTGTGAGCCAACATGGTTTTACATCACCCTATGACCTAAACAAACACAAAACAAGAGAGAGCTACGCCGGGCTACCCCTATCAGAGGAACGTCTAGGGGGGTAGACGATCCGAGTGTGCACAGAGATCAGGGTTTCGCCGGAGGAAGACTACGAGAACATTGGAATGAGATGAAAAATTGCATGTGCCCCTAGCATATGTGTGTGGGTGTGGTAAGATGTTGGTATATATAGGTGCTTGCATGTGTCCCCCCTCGCATGCATGCGCTCTAACCTAGAGGCGAAGGTTTCGGACCCGTATGAGGGTGGAATCTCCCCGTCGAGGTGAAACCGGGTAGGATAGTGCCCCAACTTGTGAGCCAACATGGTTTTACATCACCCTATGACCTAAACAAACACAAAACAAGAGAGAGCTACGCCGGGCTACCCCTGTCACGAACGCCTAGGGGGTAGACGATTCAGTGTGCATAGAGATCGTGGTTTCTGGAGGAAGACCACGAACATTGGAATGAGATGAAAACTTGCATGTGCCCCTAGCATATGTGTGTGGGTGTGGTGAGAGGTTGGTATATATAGGTGCTTGCATGTGTCCCCTCACATGCATGCGCCTAACCTAGAGGCGAAGGTTCGGACCAGTATGAGGGTGGAATCTCCCGTCGAGGTGAAACCGGTAGGATAGTGCCCCAACTTGTGAGCCAACATGGTTTTACATCAACATATGACCTAAACAAACACAAAACAAGAGAGAGCTACTGGCTACCTCGCCGAGGAACGTCTAGGGGGTAGACGATCCGAGTGTGCACAGAGATCAGGGTTTCGCCGGAGGAAGACCACGAGAACATTGGAATGAGATGAAAACTTGCATGTGCCCCTAGCATATGTGTGTGGGTGTGGTAAGAGGTTGGTATATATAGGTGCTTTCATGTGTCCCCCCTTGCATGCATGCGCTCTAACCTAGAGGCGAAGGTTTCAGACCCGTATGAGGGTGGAATCTCCCCGTCGAGGTGAAACCGGGTAGGATAGTGCCCCAACTTGTGAGCCAACATGGTTTTACATCACCCTATGACCTAAACAAAGACAAAACAAGATAGAGCTACGCTGGGCTACCCCTGTCAGAGGAACCTCTAGGGGGATAGACGATCCGAGTGTGCACAGAGATCAGGGTTTCGCCAGAGGAGGACCACGAGAACATTGGAATGAGATGAAAACTTGCATGTGCCCCTAGCATATGTGTGTGGGTGTGGTGAGAGGTTGGTATATATAGGTGCTTGCATGTGTCCCCCTCATGCATGCGCCTAACCTAGAGGCGAAGGTTAGGACCAGATGAGGGTGGAATCTCCCGTCGAGGTGAAACCGCAGGATAGTGCCCCAACTTGTGAGCCAAAATGGTTTTACATCACCCTATGACCTAAACAAACACAAAACAAGAGATAGCTACACAGGCTACCTGTCGAGGAACGTCTAGGGGGTAGACGATCCGAGTGTGCATGATCGTGGTTTCACGAGGAAGACCACGAACATTGGAATGAGATGAAAACTTGCATGTGCCCCTAGCATATGTGTGTGGTGTGGTGATAGGTTGGTATATATAGGTGCTTGCATGTGTCCCCTCGCATGCATGCGCCTAACCTAGAGGCGAAGGTTAGGACCAGATGAGGGTGGAATCTCCCCGTCGAGGTGAAACCGGGTAGGATAGTGCCCCAACTTGTGAGCCAACATGGTTTTACATCAACCTATGACCTAAACAAACACAAAACAAGAGAGAGCTATGCCGGGCTACCCCTGTCAGAGGAACGTCTAGGGGGCTAGACGATCCGAGTGTGCACAGATCAGGGTTTCGCCAGAGGAAGACCACGAGAACATTGGAATGAGATGAAAACTTGCATGTGCCCCTAGCATATGTGTGTGGGTGTGGTGAGAGGTTGGTATATATAGGTGCTTGCATGTGTCCCCCCTCGCATGCATGCGCTCTAACCTAGAGGCGAAGGTTCCGGACCCGTATGAGGGTGGAATCTCCCCGTCGAGGTGAAACCGGGTAGGATAGTGCCCCAACTTGTGAGCCAAAATGGTTTTACATCACCCTATGACCTAAACAAACACAAAACAAGAGATAGCTACACAGGGCTACCCCTGTCAGAGGAACGTCTAGGGGGGTAGACGATCCGAGTGTGCACAGATCAGGGTTTCGCCGGAGGAAGACCACGAGAACATTGGAATGAGATGAAAACTTGCATGTGCCCCTAGCATATGTGTGTGGGTGTGGTGATAGGTTGGTATATATAGGTGCTTGCATGTGTCCCCCCTCGCATGCATGCGCTCTAACCTAGAGGCGAAGGTTCCGGACCCGTATGAGGGTGGAATCTCCCCGTCGAGGTGAAACCGCAGGATAGTGCCCCAACTTGTGAGCCAACATGGTTTTACATCAACCTATGACCTAAACAAACACAAAACAAGAGAGAGCTATGCCGGCTACCCTGTCGGAGGAACGCCTAGGGGCTAGACGATCCGAGTGTGCATGCATCGTGGTTTCAGAGGAAGACCACGAGAACATTGGAATGAGATGAAAACTTGCATGTGCCCCTAGCATATGTGTGTGGGTGTGGTGAGAGGTTGGTATATAGGTGCTTTCATGTGTCCCCCTCGCATGCATGCGCTCTAACCTAGAGGCGGTTCCGTGACCAGAGGGGGAATCTCCGTCGAGGTGAAACCGGTAGGATAGTGCCCCAACTTGTGAACCAACATGGTTTTACATCACCCTATGACCTAAACAAACACAAAACAAGAGAGAGATATGCCGGTCTACCCCTGTCAGAGGAACGTCTAGGGGGAAGACGATCCGAAAATGCAGAGATCGTGGTTTCACGGACCCGTATAGGGGAATCTCCGCTTAGGTGAAACGGAATCGATGAAAACTTGCATGTTTCTTCTATAATAATAGACATCAAATAATATATTTTCATTTGTTATATTAGTAGACACCAAATATTTTTTTATTTATAACTAAAAAACCTTGCTACGCTGACCACGCCCTTGGCGACGTCACGCTGTAGCCTTATCCTCCTCTACCCCTGCCCACCCTGGCCACCCAAGACACACTCACACACACCCTCTTCCCCTACCCAACTCCCTCCTCATCCTCCTCCTCCGCCGCCAACCGCCTCCTTCCTCCTCCCTCCCTCCTCGAACCTCCCTGCCTCCTCCTGCCTCCTCCTTCCTCCTCCCCGACCTCCTCCTCCTCCTCGCCAACCGCCTCCTCCCTCCTCCTCCTCCCGAGCCTCCCGCCTCCTCCCTGCCTCCTTCCTCCTCCCTTCCTCCTCCCGACCTCCTCCTCCTCCTCCCTCCTCCTCCTCCTCCTCCCGCCTCCTCCCTCCTCCCTTCCTCCTCCCCGAGCTCGGCCCCCTCCTCCCCGAACTTGCCCCTCCTCCCCGAGCTCGGCCCTCCTCCCCAAGCTCTCCCCCTCCTCCCCGAGCTCGGCCCCCCTCTGCAGGTACCTCCTCCACTCCCCTGTAGAAGCAAATATTGTTGTTAGAGTTAATTTTGTTAGATTAAATCTTGTTGTTAATCTTGTTAGAATTTACTAGTTGCACCTATTAGTAGTTTATATCATTTGTTAAGTGATATGCATGCACGAGTTGCTAGGATTAGGCCGTTGGTTAGTGGAAAGCTAGCTTGGTCATATGGCCGTTGAAGAGAGAAGCCACACTAGGGCCGTGAGTGCATTGCATGTTTACTAAGGTGTTCTCTTTATGTCAATGTACAGACTTTGTAGTGTTTAGGGAGTGACCATCCTTGGCGGACTGACTGTCGTTGCGGGAGATGGTGTAGGTGACACCTAGATCCTGTCTCCGAGTTCCGTCACCGACCTCGACACTCGGTTGATCGACTACTTCCTCTACCGCCGAGGGTGAGAATCCGTTCGCCTCTCTTGTACCTAGGTTTATTTTCGTGTCTAGATCACCAAGTATGTCGCGTCACCTTGGCGTCATCCCGACCGTAAGCGTTACGCGACTTAATATGCATTAGTGGTCTCGCATATTTTGGACCGTAACGCTTATGGCTTTTATCGGGCAGTCGGCGGATTCGTAGTTGGGTTTGGTTCTCCCTGGCTCTACCTCGATTAGAGACAGGATTTCGGTGGCGCCTCGTTGTTCTCCGGATGCACATCCTCTTGGCTTTTTGTCGAGACGTGTATCGGGAGAGCAGCGGGGAGGTGCTGCCGCAATTCTGCTTGGGTCGGGGTAGAACCAGGGAGAACTTACCCAATCTATGGATCCGGCGGCTGGTTAGGACCCTCTTTTCCTATTGGACATGTAGGTTGATGAATGCGTAAAAATATGAAGCATTTAATCTCCTGTTTGATATAAAATGTTATATTTGTTGTTTGTCTCCCAACAAAGCAGAAGAGGATGGCTGATAATGGGTGGATGTACAGTGGCCGTATTAGTGCGACTAATAAAACAGACGATTGGGTACGGAACACTCATTTGTTAGTGAATGAGTTAGCGCGTGGTTCAAGGCAATGGTTCGGCACTTTGTCCCCGCGCTCATTGCACTAAGCATCATCGTCGGGAAAGGATGACATGTACAAACACCTTACGCAATATGGGTACATGTCTAACTATGACACGCAAGTCGACTTTGCTCGATGCGAACGTGATGAGGTGAGGTGATGCGCCGCTCAATGGCAATGAGCACGATGGGATTAGAAACATGCTAGATGATCTTATCGATGCCGACCAGCCGAATTCGCCACCTCCACGGGAGGAATCACCAGAACCGGAGGAACCGGAGCCAACCGCGAAGGCCTTCCTTGATATGATGGCCGCGGCTAAGAGGCCTCTGTACGAGGGTGCAAAGATTTCTCAGCTCGATGCCATCTCTCAGTGTCTAGCCGACAAGTGCCAGTACTCCGCCACCCGTTCTCACTTTGAAGCTAATCTGAGAACATGTGGTAACATGTTGCCCGAAGGGCATTGTCTGCCTAAAACCTTTCACGAAACGAAGAAACTCATGAAGGAGCTCAACATGGATTATGAAAAGATAGATTGTTGTCCAAAAGGCTGCCTTTTGTTTTGGAAACAGTTTGAGGGTGACAAGTACTGCTCCATTTGTAAGGCCTCTAGATATGAAGAGATAAAGGGGAAGGATGGTCAGGTGAGGCAGTCGAAGGTCGCTAAGAAGATACTTCGGTATCTCCCATTCATAAAAATAATCCAGCGGCTTTACTTGAGCGAGGAGACTGCCAAACAGATGACGTGGCACAAGAAGGGGAAAAGATACGAGGACGGGCACAGACGGAAGAAGATGGGACATCCATCTGATGGTAAGGCATGGAAGAACTTCGATGACAAATACCCCGGTGGGCGTAAGAGGCTCGTAATGTTAGAATTGCGATAGCAATGATGGCTTCAACCCATATGGTATGTCGACGGCCTCGCATAACCGCTGGCGGTGTATGTTATTCCGCTCAATCTCCCTCCCGGAGTATTAATGCAACGGAAGACCATGTTTTTGTCGCTGATAATTCCAGGACCTGAGTATCCGGGGAAGAACTTGAGTGTCTACATGCAGCCGATTGTGGATGATTTGAACCACTCTTGGATACACGCGACGTTGACATACGACCGAGCATCAAAGAGAAACTTTTTGATGAAAGTTTGGTTACAATATACTATGCATGACATGCCCGGGTACGCCCTAACGTGCGGATGGTGTACAGCTGGTAAGTGGCCATGCCCAGTGTCGCAAATATGTTGCGTTTGACACGAATCGACAGTACCTCAAAAGAAATAATTCGTTCAGAGAAGATAGAAACAACTTCAAGAAGGGAAAAGTTGTGCATGAAGTAAAAGAGGTACCAAAGTTCGAGGGTGCAGTTGTTGATGCCGAGATACGGTTTCGTGTTCGCGCGCCGAACCGCCATCAATTTGCGGGGTATGGTGTAACGCATAATTGACTCACGTGGCAGCCTTAATCTAATCTCGTATTACAAGGACCTCGAACTTCCCCATAACATCGATGTGATGCACACCAAAAAGAATTTCGGGAGTCCCTTTTCACACAGTCCTGAACATTCCCGGAAGTCAAAGGATAATGTCAAGGCTAGAGTTGATGTTGAGAAGCTTTGTGATAGGAAGAGATTACACATGCAGCCTCCTACCGTCCGTCCGAAAGAATTGGTTCAAGCCGCATGCCTACTACGCCTTGATAATGTCCAAAAGAAGGAGTCATTTAGGTGGCTCAAATACGCCGTGATGTTCTCGACGGTTATTGTTCGAATATAAGTAAGGGAGTCAATCTTTTGACGGACAAGTCAATGTGCTCAAGAGTCACGACTATCATATATGGATTGAGCGGTGATGCGTGATGGTTCGAGGGTATCTCCCCGAAAAAGTATGGCGAGTGCTTGCGGAGTTGAGCCATTTCTTCCGCACCCTCTGTGCTAAGCAGATATGTCCTCTGGTGATTGAGAAGCTGCAAGTTCAGGTGCCGGAGTTGCTATGCAATTTGGAGATGATCTTTCCGCCAGGCTTCTTTACTCCGATGGCACATCTCATTGTGCACCTCGCGAACGAGGCACTATTGGGGGGGGTGCAATTTCGTTGGCAATTTTGTATTGAGAGAGAGTTTAAGTATATTCGAAAGATAACTGGAAACAAAGCCAAGATTGAAGCATGCATAGCTGAAGCAACATGCCTTCGGGAGATGGCAGACGCCGCGACAACCTACTGGCCCGATGATGTTCCCACTATGCATAATCCGGTCTCTCGTTACAATGTCGACCTGCCCAATAATGACCCCAATCTCGAACTATTGCAATTTCCCGGTGGCAAGGCCGGTAAAGGACTAAAATATAGGTTGCCGAAGGAAGAGAAGGATTGCATAATGCTCTATGTGCTTATGAACATGAAGGAAGTGGTCGATTTCATTAGGTAAATGGTGACCACCCTATTTCTCTATGCAGCTAGTAACTCGGTTTCCGTCTAATGCTTATTTTCTCCTTCTTAGCGATTTCACGGATGAACAGTGGCCGGGACCGACTGATCCCTCTCCCATGGAGTTGGACACTCTACTGAAAGAGGGTGATCCCGGAAATAAAAAAAACTTTGTGTCCTGGTTTATGGAAAAAGTAAGTTCTAACCTGTCCCTCTTACCTTGCAATATGTGACTTGTCGCTCTTATTCCACGTAACTACTGAACGCAACAAATTCCTCTTGTACCTGTAGGGAGCTGATCCCAACGTTGAGATGTCAGATTAGATGAAATGTGTTTCCCAAGGTTGTAACAGTGTCATCATGAAGTATGAGAAGTATGATGTGAATGGGTTTCGCTTCCATACAGAGACGCACCAGAAAGGGCGACCGAATGCAAAAACGGTAAATACTGGGGTGTTCACCAAAGGAGCCGATTCCCTTGATTACTACGGAAGGTTAGAGAATGTATACGAGATGACCTTCAATCGTACGAATGTCGAACTCAATCTTGTTGTGTTCAAGTGCCACTGGTTTGACCCAAGGGGTGGACTGAGAAGTACCCCTTCCATTGGGTTAGTTGAAGTTAGGCCTTCAACCACCTATAGCGGAGCCGACTGTTGGAGATATGCCCTAGAGGCAATAATAAATGTAGTTATTATTATATCTTTGTGTTTATGATAAATGTTTACATTCATGCTATAATAGTATTAACAAGGAAACATTGATACTTGTGTGATTTGTAAACTTAATTTGAAGTCCCTAGTATAGCCTCTATACTTCACTAGCTTGTTGTTTGATTAATGATTGTGGTTTCCCTATCATGAACATTGAGATGTTATCAACAACAAGATCATATCGTTAGGAGAATGATATGGTGGACATACTCCTATAGATAAGCGTAGCATAAAGATCAAGTCATTTCAATAGTTCAATTGCTATATGCTTTCTGATACATAGTAACCTAATTCCTTCGACCATGAGATCATGCATATCACCTTTACCGGATGGATGCTTTGATGACATCAAACACCACACCGTAACTGGGTGGCTATAAAGGTGGCATTGAGTGTTCGGAAAGTATTGGTTGAAACACATGGATCAAGAGTGGGATTTGTCCATCCATATGACGGATAGATATACTCTGGGCCCTCTCGGTGGAATGTCATCCAATTAGCTTGCAAGCATGTGACTGGCTCACAAGGGATCACATATCACGGAAACGAGAAAAGAGTACTTATCGGTAACGAGGTTGAACTAGGTATGCAGAGATACCGACGATCATAACCTCGGATAAGTAAACTATCGTGAGACAAAGGGAAATTGGTATCGTATGTAAGTGGTTCATTCGATCGCAAAGTAATAGTAGAAATATGTGGGAGCCATATGAATTTCCAGATTCCTCTATTGGTTATTGTTCAGAGAAGTGTCTCGATCATGTCCGCATAATTCACGAACCGTAGGGAGACACACTTAAGGATTCGACGTTGTTTGAGTAGTTATGGTATTATGAGAAAGAGACCGAATGTTGTTCGGAGTCTCGGATGGGATCCGGGATATCACGAGGTGATCCGGAATGGTCCGGAGAATAAGATTCATATAAGGAAAGTCCCGTTTCGCAGTTCGGGAATGATTCCGGCGTTTTCATCGGGAATGTTCTAGAAGGTTCCGCAATGTCCGGCACTCCGGGGGGGGGGGGGGGGGGGACATGAATGTGTCATTACATATGAAAGTCAAACGGCTAAAACAGGAAACTGAGGGAAACAAGCAAGAGGAGGTTGAAACCGACTTGGGGGAGGAGTCCCTCCTCTCCAAGCCGGCGCGCCACCCAAGGCCGACTTGGGGAGGGACTCCCTCCCCTTGGCCGCCCCTCCCACCTATAAAAGGAGGGGCAGGGCCTCCTCCTCTAGACACACAAGTTCCTATCCTCTAATCTAAATCCTAGCCCTAGACTCTGGTTTAGAGACGCTTTGGTTTAGAGCTTCTAATTGCCCTAGCCTTCGAATTAGAGCCTTCTAATTGGTGTGTCTAAACCCTAGACCACTAATAGCTCTCTCATACTCCACCATACTCGCTCCGGCTTAAGGCGAAGCTCAGGATCTCTCTACTTGTACCACGCCCGTTGCCGCGGAATCACGAGGAGAGTGCTACAACCTCCGCCCGCTGGAACAAGGAGAGGAAGGTCTTCGCCGAACCGAACGTGACCGATCATGGAAGCGCCGAACGCATGGCGGAAGGATCGTCTACATGATCTTGAGATCGGGAAGAGTACGACTACATCACCCATGAGAATCCGCTCTCGTTAAACACTTTGGAATCTTCGAGGGTAAGTTATTCCATCGACTCGTTGCTACAATCTAGTAGATAGATCTTGGCTTGTTTGTTTGTATGCGATAGAAAATTTTTGTTTTCCATGCTACGAAAATACTTTAGAAAATTTTTGTTTTCCATGCTACGAAATTTTTTGTAAGTGATTATATTTGATGTATGCAATGTTCCTTATTGTAAGTTGGCAACCGGCTGGAGCCATATGGTTGTCTTTAATTTATGTTAAGACCCGCGTGTCTATTCAAAGTAGTTGTAATAGTTGAAGCCGGTGGACGACAACCATGGAGAAGCGTCATTGACCTTGATGCAATGCCGTTGATGATGGAGATCATGTTCGTGCTTGAAGATGGAGATCGGAAGCACAAAGAAGAAAGGCCATATCATATCACATATTATTGAATTGCATGTGATGTTAATCCTTTATGCATCTTGTATTGCTTAGTAGACGACGGTAGCATTATAAGATGATCCCTCATGCACATGAATTTCAAGTCATAATGTGTTCACCCTTAGTTAGCACCGCTAAAAGCTTGTTGTTTCAAGCACCACGTGATGATCGGGTTAGATTACGCAAGTGTATACAACGTGAGCAAGCCAGATTTGCTCATGCGGAAACTAAGGTTTGATCTTGACGAGCCTAGCATGTACAGACATGGTCTCGGAACACGGATCACCGAAAGGTAAAGCATGAATCATATAGTAGATATGATGAACATGACGATTGTTCGCCATTGAAACTATATCAACTCTCGTGATGATCGGTGTTGATGTAGTGGATTTGGTTCGTGTGATCACTAAAACAATGTGAGGGACGTTGTTTTGAGTGGGAGTTCACCTAGTTTAATTTCATTAATTAATTTGAACTCAATTTGTCATAAACTTAGTCTAGACTATTGCAAATATGTTGTAGATCAATGGCAGCCCCTACCATCAATTTTAATGCGTTCCTAGAGAATGAAAAGTTGAAAAACAATGGAAGCAACTTCGCGGATTGGTTCCGCAATTTGAGGATTGTCCTCACGTGGTAATTTGACCTATGTCTGGATGCACTGGTGACCCACACAGGTGATGCTCCGATGAAGTAAAGAATGTTTACCTCGCTCGGAAGAATCAAGATACTCCATAGTTCAATGTGCTATCTTGTATGGTTTGGAATCGGAGCTTGAAAAGGTTTGAAGAGTCGACCCATATGATATTGTCGAGGATCTCAAATTGATTTTTGAGACTCATGCGGCAATTGAAAGCTATGAGGCTTCAAAAGTTCTTTAAGCGCAAGATGGAAGAAGGCAGCTCCGTCGGTGAGCATGTGCTTAAGATGTCCAGCACGCAAACAAACTGCAAAGCTTGGGTATAGTGATTCCTAATGCTTTGGGGATTTACCGTGTCCTCCAATCACTACCACCAAGTTACAAGAACTTTGTGATGAACTACAACATGAAGAACATGAACAAGACGTTACCAGAACTCTTTGCCATGTTGAAATCTGTAGAAGTGGAGATAAAGAAAGAGCACCCAGTGTTGTTCAATAAGACCACCAAATTCAAGAAAGGCAAGTCTAAGCGAAGGACACTTCAAGAAGGGTGGTAAGAAAGTTACCACGTGAAGAAGACCAAAGCTGGGCCCAAGCACGATCTCGAGTGCTTTTCCGCAAGGAGAAGGTCCTCGAAGCGGAATTGCCCAAAGTACTTGGCGGATCTAAAGAACGGCAACATCAAGAAGAAAGGTATATCTGATATACATGTTATTGATGTGTATCTCACTAGTACTCGTAGTAGTGCCTGGGTATTTGATACTGGTTCGGTTGCTCATATTTGTAACTCGAAACAGGTGCTGGAGAATAAACGGAAGCTAGCGAAGAACGAGGTGACGATGCGCGTGGGAAACGGATCAAAGGTTGATGTGATCGCGGTCGGCACGCTACCCCTTCATCTACCATCGGGATTAGTTTTATACTTAAATAATTGTTATTTAGTGCCTGTGTTGAGCATGAACATTATATCGGGATCTTGTTTATTGTGAGACGGTTACTTGTTTAAGTCAGAGAATAATGGTTGTTCGATTTATATGAGTAATATGTTTTATGCACATGCACCTTTGATAGATGGTCTATTCTTATTGAATCTCAATAGTGGAAATACACATATCAACAACATTGAGGCTAAACGTTTGAAATCAAGCGATAATTCGACCTATATGTGGCAATCGCTGTCTTGGTCACATTGGAGTGAAGCGTATGAAGAAACTCCATTCGATGGACTTCTTGAATCACTTGATTTTGAATCACTTGAAAGATGCGAAGCATGTCGATGGGAAAAATGACTAAGACTCCATTTTCGGTATGATGGAGCGAGCTACGGACTTATTGGAAATCATACATACCGATGTGTGTGGTCCAATGAGTGTAGCATCGCATGTGATGGTTATCGTTATGTTCTTACCTTCACGGATGACTTGAGTAGATATGGGTATATCTATTTCATGAAACATAAGTCCAAACTTTCGAGAAGTTTAAGGAGTTTCAAAGTGAGGTAGAGAATCAACGTAACAAAAGATTAAATTTCTTCGTTCGATCGTGGAGGTGAATATCTAAGTTACGAGTTTGGCGAGCATTTGAAGAAATGCGGAATACTTTCCTGATTGACACCGCCGGGAACACCACAGCGTAATGGTGTGTCCGAACGTCGTAATCGAACTCTCTTAGATATGGTTCGTTCTATGATGTCACTTACAGATTTACCGCTATCATTTTGGGGTTATGCATTAGAAACAGCCGCATTCACTTTAAATAGGGCACCGTCTAAATCCGTTGAAACGACATCGTATGAATTATGGTTTGGGAAGAAACCTAAATTGTCGTTCCTTAAAGTTTGGGGATGCGAAGCCTATGTAAAGAAGTTACAGCCGGACAAGCTTGAACCCAAAGCGGAAAAATGCGTCTTCATAGGATATCCAAAAGAAACTATTGGGTATACCTTCTATCATAGATCCGAAGGCAAAATCTTCGTTGCCAAGAATGGATCCTTTCTAGAGAAGGAATTTCTCTCGAAAGAAGTGACTGGAAGGAAAGTAGAACTCGACGAGGTTGTCGAACCTTCTCTCGAAATTGCGAGTAGCACAGCACCGGAAGAAGTTCCTGTGGTGCCTGCACCAATAAGAGAGGAAGTTAATGATGGTGATCATGAAACTTCGGTTGAAGTTACTACAGAGCCTCGGAGGTCAAAGAGAACTCGTACCACTCCAGATTGGTATGATCCCGTTATGAGTGTCATGTTGGTGGACAACACCGATGACCCCGAGACATATGAGGAAGCGATGATGAGCCCAGATTCCAATAAATGGCAAGAAGCCATGAAATCCGAGATTGGATCCATGTACGAAAACCAAGTATGGACTTTGGTGGACTTACCGGATGGCGAAGGTCTGTCGAGAACAAATGGATTTTCAAGAAGAAAGCAGATCTTGATGGTAATGTTCATCTATAAAGCTCGACTTGTCGCAAAAAGGGTTTCGACAAATTCAAGGAGTTGACTACGATGAGACTTTCTCACCGGTAGCGAAGCTAAAGTCTGTGAGGATTATGTTAGCAATCGCTGCATATTATGATTATGAGATATGGCAGATGGATGTCAAAACATCATTCCTCAATGGAGATATTGATGAAGAGTTGTATATGATGCAACCCAAAGGTTTTGTCGATCCTAAAGATGCTAACAAGGTATG
Source organism: Avena longiglumis (assembly GCA_030063025.1). Classification (NCBI taxonomy): domain Eukaryota; kingdom Viridiplantae; phylum Streptophyta; class Magnoliopsida; order Poales; family Poaceae; genus Avena; species Avena longiglumis. The sequence goes on along the minus strand of CP125978.1, from coordinate 25,599,967 downwards.
CAAACTTCAACGGTCCATCTATGGATTGAAGCAAGCATCCCGAAGTTGGAATCAACGTTTTGATAAGGTGATCAAAAGTTTTGGTTTTATACAAACTTATGGAGAAGCTTGTATTTACAAGAAAGTGAGTGGGAGCTCTGTAGCATTCTTAATACTATATGTGGATGACATATTGCTGATTTGGAATGATATAGACCTTCTTAATAGTGTCAAGGAATATTTGAATAATAGTTTTTCAATGAAGGATCTTGGCGAAGCAGCTTACATATTAGGCATAAAGATTTATAGAGATAGATCGAAACGCCAAATATCATTGTCACAGAGTACATATTTGGACAAAGTTCTAAAAAGGTTTGGAATGGAAGAAAGCAAGAAAGGGTTCTTGCCCATGTTGCCCAATACGACCTTGAGTAAAACTCAAAGTCCGACATCGGCAGAAGATAGAGAAAGGATGAGTAAGACTCCCTATGCCTCAGCCATAGGATCTCTAATGTATGCCATGCTATGTACTAGACCCATTGCATATGCTGTTAGTTTAACTAGCAGATATCAAAGTGATCCAGAGTGGATCATTGGACATGATCAAAAACATCCTTAAGTACTTGAGAAGAACTAAGGATATGGTTCTTTCTTATGGAGGTGATGAACAACTCGTTGTTAATGGTTACACCGATGCTAGTTGGAACACCGATCCGGATGATTCTAAATCACAATCTAGATACGTATTTATTTTGAATGGTGCAGCAGTAAGCTGGAGGAGTGCAAAGCAAAGCGTTGTGGCGAGATCTTCAACTGAATCGGAATACATGGCTGCTTCGGAGGCTTCACAAGAAGCGATATGGATGAAAGAGTTCATTACAGAGCTGGGTGTGGTTCCTAGTGCGTTGGACCCAATGTCTATCTACTGTGATAACATGGGCGCCATAGCCAATGCGCAAGAACCAAGGTCACACAAGAAGCTGAAGCACATCAAGCTACGTTTTCACGCTATTCGAGAACATATCCGGAAGGGGATATAAAGATTTGCAAAGTACACACAGATCTGAATGTGGCGGATCCGTTGACTAAACCTCTCCAGGGCAAAACATGACCAACACCAAACTGCCATGGGTGTTCGGTATATTACCATGTAATCTAGATTAGATGACTCTAGTGCAAGTGGGAGACTGTTGGAGATATGCCCTAGAGGCAATAATAAATGTAGTTATTATTATATCTTTGTGTTTATGATAAATGTTTACATTCATGCTATAATAGTATTAACAAGGAAACATTGATACTTGTGTGATTTATAAACTTAATTTGAAGTCCCTAGTATAGCCTCTATACTTCACTAGCTTGTTGGTTGATTAATGATTGTGGTTTCCCTATCATGAACATTGAGATGTTATCAACAACAAGATCATATCGTTAGGATAATGATATGGTGGACATACTCCTATAGATAAGCATAGCATAAAGATCAAGTCATTTCAATAGTTCAATTGCTATATGCTTTCTGATACATAGTAACCTAATTCCTTCGACCATGAGATCATGCATATCACCTTTACCGGATGGATGCTTTGATGACATCAAACACCACACGAATCGGGTGGCTATAAAGGTGGCATTGAGTGTTCGGAAAGTATTGGTTGAAACACATGGATCAAGAGTGGGATTTGTCCATCCATATGACGGATAGATATACCGGGCCCTCTCGGTGGAATGTCATCCAATTAGCTTGCAAGCATGTGACTGGCTCACAAGGGATCACATATCACGGAACGAGAAAGAGTACTTATCGGTAACGAGGTTGAACTAGGTATGCAGATACCGACGATCATAACCTCGGATAAGTAAACTATCTTGAGACAAAGGGAAATTGGTATCGTATGTAAGTGGTTCATTCGATCGCAAAGTAATCGTGAGAAATATGTGGGAGCCATATGAATTTCCAGATTCCTCTATTGGTTATTGTTCGGAGAAGTGTCTCGATCATGTCCGCATAATTCACGAACCGTAGGGAGACACACTTAAGGATTCGACGTTGTTTGAGTAGTTATGGTATTATGAGAAAGAGACCGAATGTTGTTCGAGTCTCGGATGGGATCCGGATATCACGAGGTGATCCGGAATGGTCCGAGAATAAGATTCATATAAGGAAAGTCCCGTTAGCAGTTCGGGAATGATTCCGTGTTTTCATCGGGAATGTTCTAGAAGGTTCCGCAATGTCCGCACTGGGGAAGGGTACATGAATGTGTCATTACATATTGGAATGATTGCATCATGTACTAAGTGTTCTCGCTGTTCCAAATAAATGATTAAATTGAATCCTAAAACTGAAAAGTCAAATGGCGGTTTGAAAGTCAAACGCTAAAACAGAAACCGAGGGAAACAAGCAAGAGGAGGTTGAAACCGACTTGGGGAGGAGTCCTCCTCTCCAAGCCAAGGCCACCCAAGGCCGACTTGGGAGGGACTCCTCCCTTGGCGCCCCTCCCACCTATAAAAGGAGGGGGGCCTCCTCTAGACACACAAGTTCCTATCCTCTAATCTAAATCCTAGCCCTAGACTCCGGTTTAGAGCCGCTTTGGTTTAGAGCTTCTAATTGCCCTAGCCTTGGATTAGAGCCTTCTAATTGGTGTGTCTAAACCCTAGACCACTAATAGATCTCTCATACTCCACCATACTCGCCCGCTTAAGGCGAAGCTGCGGGATCTCCCTCTACTTCGGTACCATGCCGTTGTGCCCGGAATCGCGAGGAGAGTGCTACAACCTCCGCTGCCTGGAACAAGGAGAGGAAGGTCTTCGTGAGTACCGAACGTGACCGATCAAAGCGCTTTGAACGCAGCTATGGAAGGATCGTCTACACGATCTTGAGATCGGGAAGAGTACGACTACATCACCCACGAGAATCCGCTCTCGTTAAACACTTTGGAATCTTCGAGGGTAAGTTATTCCATCGACTCGTTGCTACAATCTAGTAGATAGATCTTGGCTTGTTTGTTTGTATGCGATAGAAATTTTTTGTTTTCCATGCTACGAATCCCTACACCGACGTCTTTGTTGTTGCTCACCAAGCCAACCAAGTTTATTATTTTCCCTACCCATGCCAGAAAGCGGAACTCCAGGGCTGGGAAGTCGTGTTCCAGGTATCGCCACATGGTAACCTACCGATTCCCTCCGAGGACGATTACAACAACATTAACCTCAGAACGCATTTAGGAATTTTCTATCAAGAGCAAGAGGACTTCGGACACTTTGATTTAGAACCGGTTGATCTTGAGGACCTTGGGAATGATGTAGAAACTCGGGGTGAGTCAGTGGTGAATCTACATGACATAAGTATGCTCGAGAAGCTCCATACCGAGAATGACAACGATGATGAGCCTACACCCTTCGATGAGAATCCAGATTTCTACTCAAAAGATAGTGATAGTGAAAATGAGAATGAGAATGAGAATGAGAATGAAAATGATAGTGAGTATTTATTTTTTAATGCATTTTATTTTGTCTTTGTGCTTAACTGTTTTCTTAATTGCATTATGCCTTTATTCTTTGTGTATACATTTTATTATGTCTTTGTGCTTAACTGTTTTCTCTTACTTAATGCAGGTGATTGAACAATATGAGCAGCGGCAAGGCAACCAGTTCGTCCTTGCTTAATGCGCTGAAGCAGCGCAAGAAAAGAGCTACACGGAGTGGGAGACAGCCAAATCCCAATCCGTGTTACCCCGATCTTGCTCCTGCTGGCGGAGGACGGGGTCGAGGCCGAGGTCGAGGAGGACGAGGACGAGGTGCCACGGGAGGAGGCGTGGACTTTGACCCACCACCCTCTGCTTCTGGCGACGTGGCTCCTGAGTTGTTCCTGACAGAGCAGCCTTTCAGGGCCGAGAGGGAGGCAGAGTCCGAGAGGGAGGCAGAGTCTGAGAGGGAGGCGAGGACCGAGAGGGAGGCGGGGACCGATACGGAGGCGGACACTAGCCGCGAGTTGGTGGGGCCGAAGAAATTGCGGAATCGTGGGGAATCGGGAGTCCCTGACGAGAAGTTTGAGCCTAGGACTCAGGAGGCGAAAGCCCTTATTATTCCAGATGGCCTTGAGTAAGTGTACTAATTTGGCAATTTAAAACATTTTATTTCATGTTGGTCATAAATAATTATTGTGTACTAATGTTTATTATTGTGCAGCAATTGGACATTTCCTCCGGGGACGAAGCCTCGCCTTCCTAACAGCCTTGTTGAGCTCGATTAGGAAGTTCGGTCGGCTATCACATTACCCACGAGGGTGACAGAAGCTAGCTACCACTTGGGCGGACTACTGACTACCCGTGTCCCGGCTTTCAAACATGCCGCTGTCATCACCAAGTTTAGGGTAAGGCATATTTCTCGAGTTATGTTCATACTTGATGACCCCACCGTGCTAACTCATGACTCTTATGCATGATTGAAGTGCTTTTACCATGTGGCCGAGGAGGACCAGGAGAAGGCGCAGAGGACTTTGCTTGGGGATTGTGTGAAGTTGACCCCCCAGGTGTGGTACAACCAGAAGGTCACGGCCGCTAGCCACTTCTGGGCAGACAGGGGCGTGAGGGTCAGGAAGGAAGACATTGTCGGTAGGAACCCTAATCCTGAGTACTGGCGACGCCTTGAAGAGTACATGTCGGTGAGTAAAATGTCAATGAGATTCTACATTGCTTCTAAGTTGCCATTGCATTGTCTGGAGTTGAGTATTGCATTTTCAGGTTATCCCCGATTGGGCCAAGCCGCATCGACTCGCATGGGAGGAGCTGGTTAGGACGAGGTGGCTCAGAGAAGACGAGGAGTTTGCAGCCTTGTCGAGGCGGAACGCGGATAACCGAGGCGATGGTGGAACGCACTGCGCGGGAAACCGCAACTTTGACCGCTTCAAGGGGAAGGTGGTACGTATATACATGGAACGACCTGCGTGCATTTCTGCTTATGTTTGTACTTCATATGCATAATATTTTCTTTTCGCGATACAGGTGGCCGAGGCACAACCCGGGGAGGTGATTCATGACGTCGCCGTCTATGAGATAATGCGGCGAAAGAAGCCCAATTACTCGGAGCCTCAACCCTCGTTGCCCGTGTACTTCGGCACTGCCCAGAACGACTTGGGGAACTACACCACGATGGTGAAGGCTCGCTACCCCCATGTGGATGACCCCATTCATGCGGAGATCGACGAGGAGTCGTTGGTCCTGTCGGGGCACGGATTGCAGCATGGACGCCTCAAGATTCTGAATAAGAAGGTCAAGCCTACCCTCAGCACGAGCTTCAGCCGTCTCAAGGCTACCTACCCCGCCGACGGCCCCCCTATCCCGCCTCGTGGCCAGCCTCGTCGCTCCGCCAAGGATGTAAGTTTTTCTCGTTTTCATCATCTTTATGACTTTTGTTCCCGCATGGCTAACCGCTGACGAGATTCCTTGTATTTGAAATTGTAGCCTGAGTTAGACGCGGCCTACGATGCCGCTTATGAGGAATATCAGGTGGCCTTTCGCAGATCGAGGCGAATGCGATCTACATGCAATACGTAAATGTAAGTCCGAACCTTTATTTTTGCAAAAGATACAAGTCCCACTTCCCCGCTTGTACTACGGCCTGACTTCTAAACTATCTTGCAGGCCATGATGGTGAATATTCAAACTGGCAAGAATAGAGATTTAGGGCCCGTGCCTCCCATGCCAGGTCCGATGCCATTTTTGCAATCAAGGAAAAGCTTCGCTAGGACCTACTACGCATCGACACCGGTAAGTTCTTTGCTAACCCACCGTTATCGCTTACTTTGCCTCGCAAGTTGCTAACATGTAGGCAACATGTAGGGAATGGGAGCTTCGAACCGCACTTTGGCCACGCCGCCCGATGGGCGTCGATCACACCGCTTCATGACCATGGTCCATCTCCGCCATTCTGCAGTGGTTCTCCAGCTTCACACTTCTCCTACCTCGCCAGTGGCTCTTCTGCTGCTTCTCTTTGGACGCAACCCCGGCAGAGGTCGCCACTTTTCACCGTGGAGATCTCGCACACCCCTCCTCCAGAGTTGTAGGGATGTGTGATGATGTCGATGATCTTGTATGACTAATGTATGGATGATCTTGTATGACTGATGTTGATACATGTATGGCATATGTGATCTTGTTTCAATTGGTGTGGAATATATATTGCATGGATGTATGGATGATGTATGGATGTATGGATGATGATGTATGGATGTATGCATGGATGTATGGCTGCTGTAAAAAAATTCAAAAAAAAAACTGTGCATTTGATACGCCGACGGCCTTGCCCTCGGCGTAGGAGGTACGCGTGACCAAATGGTCAGGGCTACGCCGACGGCAAGGCCCTCGGCGTAGGTCCAGCCCGCTGCTGCCAGGCCGCTGCGCTGCCTCCACGTGGCAGGCGTACGCCGAGGGGGAGGCCGTCGGCATAGCAGATGCGCCAGGCCGTCCGCCTGCCTCCACATGGCGAGCGTACGCCGAGGGGGAGGCCGTCGGCGTAGCAGCTGCGCCAGGCCGCCCACCAGCCTCCACGTGGCTTGGTACGCCGAGGGTGAGGCCGTCGGCGTAGCCGACGCGCCGTTAACTGGCCGTGTGACGACGCTGCCGACGTTCGCCGACGGTCTCTACGCCGACGGGCGTCGTCAGGCCGTCGGCGTTGACCTACGCCGACGGTCTTGTCCTACTCCGACGGCCGCGCCTGCTCCGCCGAGGGAGAGGTCCGCCGAGGACGGTACGCCGAGGGCAGCCGTCGGCGTAGCGTACGCCGAGGGTTTTCCTGGCTACGCCGACGGCAATAAGCCCTCGGCATACCAAGCTTCTCCTGTAGTGATATGCACTAGAGGTGTTCGGTGAAATGTCTATTAGAGCGATGCGAGTTCAGGTCACACAAGACAGACATGATATGAGGTGTCCGAGCCACACTTAAGTTTTCTCATCTTTGTTTCCAAGTGTAATAAAAGGTTAGCAAGTATTTTCTTGTTTAGACCGTCGTGCTGTACTAAATTTTAGCATAGTGATTGCGTTTGACATATATTTGTATGATACAGATGAGCCATCCATGGATGTACGGTGACCGACGCTCTGCCGCTTTTAGAGAAGACGTGCGTTCTTTTCGAGTTGTGGCCGAGGAGAACAAGCGGCATGATGGTTTTATGTGTTGTCCATGTGTTGACTGTAGGAATGAGAAGGCTCACACTTCCTCAAGAGTCATTCAGAGCCACCTGCTTCGGTCTGGTTTTATGTCCGGCTATAATGTTTGGACCAAACACGGAGAAAGAGGGGTTGTGATGGAAGACGGCGATTAAGAAGAGAACGATGATGACAACTACTGATCTATGTTCCCTGAATACGTTGATACCGCAATGGAAGACAATGAAGAAGAAGGAGGTGAAGAACGGAACCAGACCGGCCCGCTGATGATCTTGGTCGGGTCATTTCTGATGCAAAGCAAGACTGCGACACAAAAAAGGAGAGGTTGCAGTTTGAGCAGATGTTACAGGACCACAACAAATTGTTGTACCCAACTTGTGAAGATGGCAAGAAGAAGCTGGGTAGCACACTGGAATTGCTGAAGTGGAAGGCAGAGACCGGTGTGACTGACTCGGGGTTTGAGAAGTTGCTGGTACTCATTAAGAGGTTGCTTCCAAGAAATAATGAATTGCCCGCTAGTACATACGAAGCAAAGAAGCTCGTCTTCCCTCTAGGATTATATGTGCAGAAGATACATGCGTGCCCTAATGACTGCATCCTCTACCGCGGTGAGAAGTACGAGAATTTGGATAAATGCCCGGTATACTCTGCATTGCGGTATAAGATCAAAAAAGATGACCCTGGTGATGTTGATGGCGAGCCACCCAGGAAGAGGGTTCCTACCATGGTGATGTGGTATGCTCCTATAATCCCACGATTTAAACGTTTGTTCAGAAACAAAGAGCATGCCAAGTTTTTGCGATGACACATGGAAGAGCGTAAGAAAGACGGGATGTTGAGGCACCCCGCTGATGGTCGACAATGGAGAAAAATCGAGAGAGACTTACCGAACTTTGCTGGTGATGCAAGAAACTTATGGTTTGGTCTAAGTACAGATGGCATGAATCCTTTTGGGGAGCAGAGCTGCAGTCACAACACCTGGCCCGTCACTCTATGTATCTACAACCTTCCTCCTTGGTTGTGCATGAAACGGAAGTTCTTCCTGACCTTAAGCCGATTGGTGTTCCTGAATCTCGGTATGAGGGGAGGCTGACTGGAAAAGGCACACTAGGAAGAAAAACAATGGTATGTATGGACATGGATTCTTTCAATAAAGCACACTACACAGTTCTACACAATTCCACCTTGGGGGCTCCGTATATCAAGAAACACAAGATTATTGTACGCTCGGAAAACCCGGGGATGCTTGACTCCTCGATTAAAGTGGAACACGAGGACACTTTCGGTAGTTGGTTGCAGAAACATCTCATGAATAACAACACTGTTGAAGATCAGCTATAATTTTTGGCACGGTTACCATCTTCGACTATATTTACTTTCCAAGGGTACGAGATAAATGGTAATACATTTTACACGATTTCCCAAGATAAAAAGAGCACCAACCAAAACAGTGGTGTCCACTTTGATGCAACAGATGACAATGGGCAGAAGGACACATATTATGGGTACATAGAGGAGATATGGGAACTTGAGTATGGACCTACTTTTAAGGTCCCTTTGTTTCGGTGCAAATGGGTCAAGATGACAGGAGGAGGGGTACATGTAAACGAAAAGTATGGCTTGACAACAGTGGATCTCAACAATCTTGCGTACATGGACGAACCATTCGTCCTAGCCAACGATGTGGCTCAGGTTTTCTATGTGAAGAACATGTCTACAAAACCGAGAAAAAGAAATTAGCAAAAGAATACATCGTCCGATGAGCCAAAGCGCCACATAGTTCTTTCAGGGAAAAGAAACATCGTGGAAGTGGATGACAAGACGGATATGTGAGAAGATTATAATAAGTTTCATGAAATCCCGCCCTTCAAAGTGAAAACTGACCCAAGCCTCCTGTTAAATGATGAAGATTCTCCTTGGCTACGGCGCAGAAGAAAACAACAACACTAGATAGGGATGTTGGTGTAATATATTAAAACTTTTATGTAATCATATTGTTAAATGATGAAGATTCTCCATGGCCATGACGACCGCACTATAAATAGAGGGAAAGGGCAGGGCAGGTTGGGCCAAGCAGCACTAATAATAGGGGTTGAACCTTTAGTCCCGGTTGGAGAAACCAACCGCGACTGAAAGGATTGCGATAGGCTGGGCCAGACAACACTAATAATAGGGGTTGAACCTTTAGTCCCGCTTGGAGAAACCAACCGCGACTGAAGGGATTGCGACAGGCTGGGCCAGACAACACTAATAATAGGGGTTGAACCTTTAGTCCTGGTTGGAGAAACCAACCGCGACTAAAGGGGTTGCGGAAGGTTGGGCCAGGCAGCACCAATAATAGGGGTTCAACCTTTAGTCCCGGTTGGAGAAACCAACCACGACTGAAGGGATTGCGGCAGGCTAGGCCATGCAACACTAATAATAGGGGTTGAACCTTTAGTCCCGGTTGGAGACACTAACCGGGACAAAACACGAGTAAGCACTAATAATAGGGGTGAGTGTCTACATTATGTCGTGAGTGTCGACACTATGCCGAGATGCTTGTACTATAAATAGGCCAATCCTCTAGCCAGTTTGAGGCATCTTCAAGATCGATGGTTTGCGAAAGCGGGGACACCACTACAACCAGTTTGAGGGAGATGCCACACGGAGCCCAGTCCTCCGGCAACTCCAACAAACTGGTCATAGAGGCACGCCCTAATATGTGAAATTATGTTAGCTCACAGACATATTGATCTAATTAGAGAAGTTACAAGCTGCAAGATGATCTTCGAGAGCAGGGACACCACTACCGCCAGTTTTAGGTAGGGGTGGGCGTTCGGTCATGACCGACAATTCGGTCCTCGAAAAAATAAAGACCGAATTATACTTGATAGTTTTACTACCCGAAAAATTCGGGTACCTACTAATTCAGGTTCGGGTTCGGTCATGACCGAATAACATGGTCAATATTGTCAACACAAAAGATAGACATTACTTATTAAAAATATGACAATATTTCAACTACATTTTAAATATTTTAATACATATGTTATCATTTAGTGGAAGAAATAAATGTGCAACAATCCTAATAAAATGTAGCAACTCTACAATAGCACTTTGATGACCATTCAACAATGCCATAATTCATGCACATCACACAAATTTGGAGTTTCAGATAGTCTCATATAAAATTCGGTCAGTTCGGTCTATTCGGTTACTTAGGAACTAAAGACCGAATAGACCATACTAAATTCGGTCTATAAAATTCACTACCCAATTTTCTTGTCGGTCTTTTCGGTTTCGGTCTATTCGGGTTCGGTCTTGGTCTTTTCGGTTTCAGTCTTCAGTTATCAGTTTTTATGCCCACCCCTAGTTTCAGGGAGATGCCGCCGGAGCCCAGTCCTCTGGCATCTCCAAGAAACTGGTCATAGAGGCACTCCCTAATATGTGACCACATGTGTTTGGAGATCAGATCTTTATGGTAAGTACGAATCAGGACAATATCTTCATAGTTTGGAAAAGTCGTAGTACGAATCGGAACTAAAGGCCCCCCTTTAGTCCTGATCCAACCATAAAACGGGACTAACACTCAAGACATTTATTAATATTTAAAAACTAAGACTACAGAATCGGGACTAAAGGCCCCCTTTAGTCCCGGTCCAGCCACAAACCGGGACTAACACTCAATACATTTATTAATATTAAAAACCGGGACTAGCTAACACTCAGGACTAAAGCCGCCACCTTTAGTAATAATCATGCCTAGTCCTATAGTACACAACTTCAGGGTCTTCTTCATCATAGTCATCATCATCGTCATTGTCACCTGCCACTTCGGGGATCCCGAGCCCAGCCATGGCATATACCGGGGGCACCTGCCACTCCGGCCTCGGATTCACGGCGGGAAGGTAGACTTGTGGGCACCGCAGGCGAGGATGGTCTCCCCCGACGGTGTAGCGCATCATGCCGATGATAGTACGGTTCGCCCACCACACACGGCGGCCGGCTTCGTTGTGGTTCACCGGGGGCGGGCCATCACCATCGTACCTGGCGAGCTCCCTTTCCTTCCGGTTAGCGAAGAAGGCATTCCAGGTGTCGTAGTTGTCGGGATCCCACTGGGGATTCATCCGCTGCTTGATACGTTGGAAACGTATCTATAATTTTTGATGCTCCATGCTTGTTTTGTATCTACTTTGCTTTTCTTTTTTACACTTTGAGGTGCTTTTTACATGTTTTCTGGTACTAACCTATTAACAAGTTGCAACAGTGCTAAATGCCTGTTTTATGCTATTTTTGGTTTCAAAAAAGTTAGTAAAGAAATATTCTCAGAATTGGACGGGACAAACGTCAAAGTCAATTACTTTCCGTGGGGAACAAGAAGTCCAGAGGAGAGCCGGGTTGCCAGCCAGGGGGGCCAGACCCACCCTAGGCGCGGGGGCATGTGGGCCCGCGCCGGGCTAGGGTTTGGTGGCCCTGTCCGTCTCCCGGTCTCGCCCCTCCGCCTATAAGAAGCCCCCTATGCAAAAACCCTGAGTACCCGATCAAAAATCCACGAAACCGTCTGTAGACGCCGCCACCATTGTCCCTAGATCGGGGGGGGGGGGATCTGAAGTTCTTCTCGGCACCCTGCCGGAGGGGAGATCATCCCGAAGGCCTTCTCTCCGGTATGATTCGTGAGTAGTTCCACCTTGGACCATGGGTCCATGTAGTAGCTAGATGGTTGTATCTCCTCCTTTGTGCTTCCATGTATAGATCTTGTGAGCTCCGTTCATGATCAAGATCTAATCTATTTGTAATCATGCATGTTGTGTTTGCGGGGATCCGATGGATATTGAGATTATTATGTTGGTTTGATTAATGGTTTTATCTTTATGATTCTATCATGTTGTGTTGTTTGTGTCTTGCATGCTCTCCGTTGCTAGTGGTTATCTTAGCCAAGTAGTTGCTAGTGACTCCAAGAGGGGGTATTTATGCTCGATAGTGGGTTCATGCCTCTAGTTTCCAAGGGAAGTGATAGAAATCTCTTCGGTTGTAGATGTGATGTTGCTACTAGGGAGAAAACAACGGTCTCTTGTTCATGGAACATGTGGACTGTTTACGTTACACACTTTGCTTAAAGCAGTTGTCTGTTGCTTGCAACTTAATACTGGAGGGGGTTCGGATGATAACCTGAAGGTGGACTTTTAGTCATAGATGCAGTTGGATGACGGTCTATGTATATTGTTGTATTGCCCAATCAACCTCATAGGATCTTTCTGGCTAGTAATTGCATTGTTATGCCTTGCTCATTTCCTGTCAATTGCCCCTCTATAATTTGTTTACCCTTCATGCCATGTTGTTTATCTAAGGAGAGCACCTCTAGTGAACTATGGACCCCGGTCCAATCTTTACCATTGATACATCTTCCACTGTTACCTGTTTACTTGCTGCAAACCATTACCTTCCACACCATACATTTAATCCTTTGTTACAGCAAACCGGTGAGCTTGACAACCTCACTGATTCGTTGGGGCAAAGTGACGAGGTTTGATCTCGTCAATGCCCATTCTTATGGACTTGGGTTTTGGAGAAGATGGGGATGCGGAGATCGTGGCACGGTTAAGCACAAGCAAACTGTGGGACACGATTTACCTGTGTTCAGGCCCCCGGAGGGAAAACCCTACTCCTGCTTGTCTGCTCTTTGATAACGGCGGAACCGAAGGTTACAGGGTGCGCAGATTCGATCTGGCGTAGATGCGTGTGCGAAAGTATGAGTACATCTGTAGATCTGTCTATTGTGTACGTGCCCTCCTCGTTGCACCCTCCTAGCCTTTATATATGGGGAGGCTAGGTCTCGGGTGCCAATACGATTTGGTTACAAGTTGTATTCAAACTCTAGTCTTGAGGTTTCCTTGTCTTGTGCGCTTGGTTCCAGCCGAACCGTCATAGGCGTCATGGACCCGGGAAGGTCGTCGAGTGGGCCTTCCATCGAGCTGGACCATGTAGGCTAACATCGGGTACCCGTAGGGTATAACCATGTCAGTTTCGAGTGTTCATAATCGTAGATTCGGCTGAGGACTCTTCAATCCTTCAGGTGCAACTCTGTCTTTCAAGAGAATGTGTAGGGGTTGTTGATGCGTGTGCCTTACTCTCCCGACGGATCAGGGTCAGTCAATTGTCTTAGGGCAAAACAACACGATCTTCTTCAGATTCGAGTCCCTCCGGAACAGATGCTGGCGTAATTCGACTCAGGCCGCGGAGGTCTTACAGGAGTGGAATTCCGGTAAATTTAAATGATGTATCCAACGCGTCCGTCGGGATTTTTCATCGCGCCTGCTGGCACGGATTTTCACTAGCAGAGCGCAGTCGTGTGCGTTGTCAGGCCATCAGATGATATCTGTAGGTCTTATATTTCTGTCGCAGACACAGCATCCGAATTTTTATCGCCGCGGAGGCGTTTCGGGTGGCCAAGGAGGATGCTTCTCACTTAGCGTTAATCAGGGTAGAGTTGCCGAAAAGTTTTTGCATTATGATCAGAAGGATCGCACTCGAAGAATTCATAGGGTGCGCGACCAACGCTTCCTATGGGAGTAGGCCCCGAGTGTCTGTTTGAGTCATAGACTCGAGCAGAGACTTTAACTCAGCCATTGTTTGACTCCAGGTCTGTAGGACACAAATTTTTCGGATGCTTGAACCCATCCTCCCTATGGGAGTAGCCCTCGAGTCCTTAGTGGAGTCGCAGACTCGACGTAGGACTCAAGAATAAGTCATTGGTGTAGTACGCTATTCATGCTTCGGGTGCGCGGCCAGCGCTCCTGATAGGAGTAGCCCCCGAGTGTCTGGCGGAGTCGTAGACTCGGGCAGAGACTCGAGTCTTATATCATATAGTTGTAGCCGAAAATCTCGTGGGCGTACCGCTGACCCGGAATTACATCGTGTAACACCCTCAGAATCGGACCTATGCAAATTTGGGCAAAATTCACCAAACCCGCATAGAAACGATTCAAAGGTGCCCACCAGGCACTTTCGTGCGGGTGGAAAACGAAGTAATAACATTACACAACAGTCCTCGATGGGACCCACGTAAATATATAACAACGACTCAATGAGTCAAGAATACGGATACAATACAAAGATCCAAATCACCTTGAAAATGATAGAGTCCGCCACGAACAAGATGCAAATGGGGCTAAGAGCCCTGAAGAATACCAATGGCGTCCATAACCCCTGCCCAGGCCAAGCCGGAAGGGTAACCTTGCTAACGGCGTCGATCTCAAAACCTGCTTATCAAAAGGGGTGCCGACGAAGGGCAAAGCAGAAAAACAAAGAAGGAGCGTCAGTACTGAGGCCAGTACACGGCGAGGCTAGAATTCGGCGGTCCTCGCCTACATAGGTATGGTGGACTGAGCGGCAGCGGCAGCATGCACTAAACAACCTATAGAGACTCGATACAACTGGCGGCTATTAGAGAGGGGTGAGAAAGACCTATTCGAATCCAACCCGAGACTATCATCAAACAAACCCATCCTGGCGTTTCCCCCTCGAGACCAAACGAGGAAGTCAACCGAGGAACTCACGATTGGCGCTTTACTTATTCAGTTATCGTTGCGGCAATTACTAGTCAGGTTTAGATAATCATCCTGATAAAGTAAGCAGTGGGCACTTTTAGTTAGTCATTCCGTTATAGTGGCATCACTTACTAGTCAGGTACTTTTAACATGAGATAACCCATAAACCCAGTAGTTGTTGGTACTTTTATTCAGCCAATTCGTTGTAGTTGCAATACTTACTAGTCAGATACATTTGTCGCAAGCGACAAACAAACAAGCAATTGTGGGCAATATTAATTAGCCATTCCATTATAGTGAAGCTGATTACTAGTTATTATAAAGTCAAATTTATAGCAGTACACTTTAGTTATGCTTGTCTATGATCGAGATACTGTGCTCCAAGTCGTCCATATCCGCGGACACGGCTTTCAGAAAGTTTTACCCGGCCGGGGTGCACCAATAGCAACACACGCTCGATCAACCTCAGAAAAACCAAATCAAAACCCAACGAGGCTTTCACGACTGAACAATCACAGGATTCAGAAATATTTCAGGGGGCCACCCCTTTGAGTAGATCCCGCAACGGAGTAAGCAAGCTCCGAGACGGCCTCAAGGTTGCGACAATGGCTGTAAGCGACTGGGAACCCGAAAGTGTGGCTGGGCTTGTCGATACCAGCGTAAACATTCCGATCCTAACAAGACAAGGTGCTCCTCGCACAATTTAAATACGTAAAGTAGCATGGCATAAGTACAGATAGTAAAACACCTCAAACTAGTTTGTGGCCCCAAGAAATAAGACTGAATCAAGCTCGCTCGGGGGTCCCATATACCTCCCGGATGTGGATAGCGCAAAAATCAAGGAACAGTATCAAGTACTCGGGGTCTTACGGACACAAGTATGCTCGAAACCAAATATTATCTATCACCCACCGATGCCTCTGCTTATTTCAATTTTAGTTGTTAAACAGAAATTAAAGTGACGATAAGTAAAACTAGAATCATCTCCAACATCAACATGCGGCAATGCATCAACAGCTGTGGCATATGACGACACACACCAAAGACTTGAGCAAGCAATCGCGACGCATAAGTCCAACTATCTACCAAACAACAGGTAATAGGGTGTGTCCAAGGCAATATAGGGCTGCAAGGTTTATCACGGGTACGGAAAACTAGAGCATCGCAACACATATAGCAATAGATCAACAGGAGGGAATAAATACTATAAAAGTAAGATAGGTTGAAAGGGGAGATGCTCACCAAAAACATTGTCGAAGGGTTCAACCAAGATCGGGCGAAGCTCACATCAACTCAACGGCCTTATCCGAAGAAGCAAAACACTAGAAGAAACACCGGATGCAATATTTAATACAACGGCAGAAGATCGGCATGATGCATGCATGATGTATGAAATGGCAAGGGTGCGATGCAATTAGGTCATATTAAGCGGAACCGGGGTCCCGACAATTAATTAAATGGTTCAAGTTGTTTAGAACCCCCCGCAATTTAAATGTTGTATTAGCATGGCAAAAGATAGCACCGGGTTCGCTACACGAATTTAAATGAGGCCAATATAAGGCTAGATTTGCCCGCATATGGGCCCCATATTTAATTATTAGGTGAATCGGCATAAGGCCCCCAAACCAATGCTATGCATGCGGGAATGACAATTTAATGTGCAACAAATTGATATGTTATAAAATAGGGTTCGAGGAAAAGGGTCACACATTGAGGGGGTCTCGACAGACTTGGGGTTCCGGGGTTCGGGGTTAGTCTCGGGGTCCGGGGTCGGTCTCAGGGTTTGACGGATCGGCGAGGTTCGGATCTGGGTTCGACGGGATCGTTCCCTCGTTCTCGGTATCGGGGCAGATCTTGTCGCATCGGGGTCTCGATGTCGGGGTGCAGTGCTTGGCGTCCGAGGTTGGGGTCTTCGGATCGGGGTAGATCTTATCGGTCTTGGCGTCTTCGGATCCGGGAGGAAGAACTTGGCGCGTCGGGTTCGGGCCTCAGGGTTCAGGGGTCTCGGCGTCCGTGTGGCGGTCTTGGCGTTCTCGGCGATCTTGGCACCCTTCCGGTTCGGCTTCGGGATTGGACTCCGGGGTTCGACGGTCCGCTCCGGGGACGGGTCTTCAGGGTCTCGACAGACTTGGTGTTTCCGGCATCTCCGAGCCGAGGATCTGGGCATCCGGGTTCTCGGTCTCTGTCGCTGATGACGTCCTTGGTCGGGTTAGCTCACACAAGCGCATCCCTACACCTGTATAAGCATAACCAAACAGAGGTACTGGACCCCACGCGTCAGGAACCGGAGACGAGCACAGGGGAAAACGGGGCATGGCTTGGCACGCACGACGCTGCAGACGGAGGAGCGGCGGTTGGGCGGCTTGCGTCGGGGCGAGGCTGAGCAGGTGGTCACGGGCGGCGCCCGAGCGCCACGGCCGGAGGCGAAGCGGGGGAAGGGACGGCAGCGGCGGAGCTCATGGCGGTGAAGGCCGCGCACGGCAGCCGGTGGGGCCCAAAGCGGAGGATGGCGAGGCGACGGCGCTGGACCGGTGCCGGGCGGCGGCGAGAGGAGGTCGCGGCGAGCGAGGAGCGGCCTGCGGTGAGGAGGTTGAGCGTGTGGCGAAGCTCGAGGCGGGCGCGGGCGGGCTCGCGGAGGCAGGCGGCTCGGGCGGCCTTGATCCGCGGCTGGGCATGTGACGGAGGGTCAAGCTTGGGCGCGGGCTGGGCTCGGGAGGCGGGCGGTGGTCTGGCGGTGCGGGTGGGGCGACAGTGAGGAGAGGGTCGAGCAGTGGTGGGGGTCAGCTTGGCGTGGCTGAGCGAGGCGGAGCGGCGCCCGGCGCCGGAGAAGGAGGAGATCGGGGGAGAGCGCGTGGGGAGGAGGGGTGACGCGGGGATGGGGCGGTTGCGGGAGGTGGAAGAAACACAGGGAGAGAGAGGAGAGTCGCGGCTGGTGGGGGTGGGTCCCGCGATGGGGCCCAGTAGCGTGGGAGAGGTTCAGGTGCGTGCGGTGTGTGCGTTGTGCTTGTTGAGTTGAGGTGGGGCCCGGGGTGGTCGTGGTGGGCAGGTGAGGGAGAGGGGTTAGGCCAAGTGGCAGAGGCTGGTTGGGTGAGGGATAGGGAGAGGGTGAGGGGGCCGCGCGTGATAGGTAGGAGTGATGTGGAGGCTGGGGGAGGGTAGATTTCTGGGTAGGTTTAGGAGTAAAGGTGGGCTGGATGGACCGTTTTTTAAAATCTGGGGC
Organism: Avena longiglumis; assembly: GCA_030063025.1. Taxonomy (NCBI): domain Eukaryota; kingdom Viridiplantae; phylum Streptophyta; class Magnoliopsida; order Poales; family Poaceae; genus Avena; species Avena longiglumis. Next base: position 25,582,073 of record CP125978.1, on the reverse strand, counting down.
GGTCGTTCGGGTCGGGTTGGCCCGTTCGACTGCCCCTACTAAAAATAATATAAATTTTATTTGTTTAAAACGGGCCGTTGGCAAACCGATAGCGGCCAAAACAAAATATTCCGGGGACCCGGTTTTGATGTTTGAAAATAAAAAGGGGAGTTTAGAAAACAACACGGGCTTTACAAACATAGTTTTAAACAATGCATGATGATGACGATGCAATGCACAAATTCAACGCGATTTTCTAGTAGTGGTTTTGCGGGATGCCACAATTCGACACCACTAACAATGGATCTCGCCCTCGAGATCCGCCTCATGGTACCGGAAGGAAAGTCGGCGATCTGCATCTTCTCGCTTCGGGTAGATCCTCGCGACAACACTAACGAGGGTTTCTTCTTCATCTGGAAATCGGCGACACCACCAAGAAAGGGCCGTTGTTTCTGATCGTCGCGAGAGCACTCCGGGAACAAAAGGTCGAAGGTAGAGGTATCGCAAATAAAGCCACCCCTAACTTCCGTTAGAAGAGGGAAAAGTTACATTGATCCACCAGTTTGATGTACAGAGCGAACAGTAAGAGTCGGGTAGGGTGATCAGTCCATCCCGGAACCAACTATCAACTCTATACATGGTTAGGAGAATCAGGCAACTCAACTCTCGAGATTTAGACTGAAGACCTTCTTAGGCGGTGTCCGGAACAAAGGAATGTTGCCAGCAGAAATCGTATGAAAGACACAATGATTAGGTTTCGCGATGGTTCCATTGGCCTGAACAACACATGCTCAAGGTCGACTCCAACTTCACCAAAGCTCGTCCTTCTCATATGTTTTCCACGACACTGATATCCGGCAAGGAACACATAGGGATAAAGAGCTCAAGATCAAAAGATTGGTGGAAGGTTCAACAGACAAGTTGCAGATTGATGATCGTAGCACCTCCGTTTCAAAAGGGGAAAAGCGAAACCCTGAAGGTACGACGGAAACCCAACCACGAGAATTCCTGGACTCGAAGAGAGAGAAGAGCGCGGATTCAAAACACGTCGAGATAAGAGGAGAATAGCAGAGGGGGTAAGGAGTAAAACCAGACCTAGTCAGAACTATCCAACCGATTTTCAAAAATAGTTTTGACACTCTACTTCGGCCGTTAGCTAGGTTATCCTACAGGCTGGACTTGTGGGGTATCGCAACTGCTGAGCTCTGATACCACTCTGTAACACCCTCAGAATCGGACCTATGCAAATTTGGGCAAAATTCACCAAACCCGCATAGAAACGATTCAAAGGTGCCCACCAGGCACTTTCGTGCGGGTGGAAAACGAAGTAATAACATTACACAACAGTCCTCGATGGGACCCACAGAACAGAAATATATAACAGCGACTCAATGAGTCAAGAATACGGATATACAGTACAAAGATCCAAATCACCTTGAAAATGATAGAGCGTCCGGCTACGGACAAGATGCAAATGGGGCTAAGAGCCCTGAAGAATACCAATGGCGTCCATAACCCCTGCCCAGGCCAAGCCGGAAGGGTAACCTTGCTAACGGCGTCGATCTCAAAACCTGCTTATCAAAAGGGGTGCCGACGAAGGGCAAAGCAGAAAAACAAAGAAGGAGCGTCGTGACGGGGGCCAGTACACGGCGAGGCTAGAATTCGGCGGTCCTCGCCTACATAGGTATGGTGGACTGAGCGGCAGCGGCAGCATGCACTAAACAACCTATAGAGACTCGATACAACTGGCGGCTATTAGAGAGGGGTGAGAAAGACCTATTCGAATCCAACCCGAGACTATCATCAAACAAACCCATCCTGGCGTTTCCCCCTCGAGACCAAACGAGGAAGTCAACCGAGGAACTCACGCAGTTGGCAGTTTTACTTATTCAGTTATCGTTGCGGCAATTACTAGTCAGGTTTAGATAATCATCCTGATAAAGTATGCAGTGGGCACTTTTAGTTAGTCATTCCGTTATAGTGGCATCACTTACTAGTCAGGTACTTTTAACATGAGATAACCCATAAACCCAGTAGTTGTTGGTACTTTTATTCAGCCAATTCGTTGTAGTTGCAATACTTACTAGTCAGATACATTTGTCGCAAGCGACAAACAAGCAAGCAATTGTGGGAAGTATTAATTAGCCATTCCATTATAGTGAAGCTGATTACTAGTCATTATAAAGTCAAATTTATAGCAGTAAACTTTAGTTATGCTTGTCTATGATCGAGATACTGTGCTCCAAGTCGTCCATATCCGCGGACACGGCTTTCAGAAAGTTTTACCCGGCCGGGGTGCACCAATAGCAACACACGCTCGATCAACCTCGGAAAAACCAAATCAAAACCCAACGAGGCTTTCACGACTGAACAATCACAGGATTCAGAAATATTTCAGGCCACCCTTTGAGTAGATCCATAGCGGAGTAAGCAAGCTCGAGACGGCCTCAAGGTTGCGACAATGGTCATGTAATCGGGAACCGAAAGTGTGGCTGGGCTTGTCGATACCGCGTAAACATTCCGATCCTAAACAGTACAGTGTGCTCCTCGCACAATTTAAATACAGAAAGTAGCATGGCATAAGTACAGGATAGTAAAAACACCTCAAACTAGTTTGTGGCCCCAAGAAATAAGACTGAATCAAGCTCTGGCTCAGGGGGGTCCCATATACCTCCCGGATGTGGATAGCGCGCAAAATCAAGGAACAGGTATCAAGTACTCGGGGTCTTACGGGACACAAGTGGGCGTTCGGAAACCAAATATTATCTATCACCCACCGATGCCTCTGCTTATTTCAATTTTAGTTGTTAAACAGAAATTAAAGTGACGATAAGTAAAACTAGAATCATCTCCAACATCAACATGCGGCAATGCATCAACAGCTGTGGCATATGACGACACACACCAGCACTTGAGCAAGCAACTGCGACGCGCAAGTCCAACTATCTACCAAACAACAGGTAATAGGGTGTGTCCAAGGCAATATAGGGCTGCAAGGTTTATCACGGGTACGGAAAACTAGAGCATCGCAACACAGATAGCAATAGATCAACAGGAGGGAATAAATACTATAAAAGTAAGATAGGTAGAAAGGGGGAGATGCTCGCCTGAAAACATTGTCGAAGGGTTCAACCGAAGATCGGGGCGAAGCTCACATCAACTCAACGGCCTTATCCGCGAAGAAGCAAAACACTAGAAGAAACACCGGATGCAATATTTAATACAACGGCAGAAGATCGGCATGATGCATGCATGATGTATGAAATGGCAAGGGTGCGATGCAATTAGGTCATATTAAGCGGAACCGGGGTCCCGACAATTAATTAAATGGTTCAAGTTGTTTAGAACCCCCCGCAATTTAAATGTTGTATTAGCATGGCAAAAGATAGCACCGGGTTCGCTACACGAATTTAAATGAGGCCAATATAAGGCTAGATTTGCCCGCATATGGGCCCCATATTTAATTATTAGGTGAATCGGCATAAGGCCCCCAAACCAATGCTATGCATGCGGGAATGACAATTTAATGTGCAACAAATTGATATGTTATAAAATAGAGTTCGAGGAAAAGGGTCACACATTGAGGGGGTCTCGACGGACTTGGGGTTCCGGGGTTCGGGGTTAGTCTCGGGGTCCGGGGTCGGTCTCAGGGTTCGACGGATCGGCGAGGTTCGGATCTGGGTTCGACGGGATCGCTCTCGTTCGATCGGCAGATCTTGTCGCATCGGGGTCTCGATGTCGGGGTGCAGTGCTTGGCGTCCGAGGTTGGGGTCTTCGGATCGGGGTAGATCTTATCGGTCTTGGCGTCTTCGGATCCGGGAGGAAGAACTTGGCGCGTCGGGTTCGGGCCTCAGGGTTCAGGGGTCTCGTCCGTGTGGCGGTCTTGGCGTTCTCGGCGATCTTGGCACCTTCCGTTCGGCCGGATTGACTCGGGTTCGACGGTCCGCCCGGACGGCCTTCGTGGTCTCGACAGACTTGGTGTTTCGCATCTCCGAGCCGAGGATCTGGCATCCGGGTTCTCGGTCTCTGTCGCCGATGACGTCCTTGGTCGGGTTAGCTCACAAGCGCATCCCTACACCTGTATTAGCATAACCAAACAGGTACTGGACCCCACGCGTCGAACCGGAGACGAGCACTGGGAAAACGGGCATGGCTTGGCACGCACGACGCTGCAGACGGAGGAGCGGGCACAGGGCCAGCTTGCGTCGGGGCGAGGCCGCGGGCAGACGGTGGTCACGGCCGGCGGCGCGCTCGGAGCGCCACGTGAGGCGAGCGGGGGAGGACGACTGCGTCGGGCGGAGCTCCGCTGAGGGAAGGGCCGCGAACGGGCGAGGTGGGGCCCGGCGAGGATGGCGAGGTGACGCGGGCTGGACGGGCGGGCGGTTGACGAGAGGGGAGGGTCTGGCGACGCAGGGAGCTGTGGGATATACCCCAGAGTTAACATATAAAAGGATCTGTATAAGAGAATGTGCAATTCAATGAAAGACATATGCACAAATAAATAGAGATGTATGGCATAAGGAGAAGAAACTAAAGGGAAAAGAGAACCTGGGCCGAAGTAGACTTAATTCGGCCTGCTCCCACTACTCCACCTAGGCCAAACAGCACCAACGGGCCGAATCTAGTGACAGTTCGGCCCACCAGGCCGAACTACTACTGAACCGCCTGCCAGCGCCCGCCTGGACTCCTCCTCGCTCCCGCCAAAGCCGCCCACAACACCCTCATCGCCAGGAGCATCTCCTAATCGATCCCCCCGAGTGGGCCGAGGTGGGAACGATCCGGCCCACCGCGGGTCATCGCCGCTCCACCTCGTCGACCCTGCCAACTCACTTCATCGCCAGATCCCCAGCGTCCCCGCGTTACGTCGCCCGGGTGGGCCAGATTCGGCCATCATGGACTCGCCAGGCCGACTTCCGCCCCGCCTCCAGCAACCCGGGTGGGCCAGCACGGCGGCTCATCCCGGGGTATCCCCGTCTCCCAGCTCCGCTATACGGGCCGAATTAAACTAAGCCCGGCTGGGCCTTGAGAATTAACTCGGCTGGGCTGATCTGTAATCCGTCTTAGGCCTTAAATTCCCAGGCCGAGTTAGTTTTTAGCCAGGCCGAATTACCTCATGCCTGGAAGCATCCAGGCCGAGTTATTTCGCCCTGTGGCCCCTTTTATTTATCTCCAGATGTTTCCCCGACCTCTACAAAAGCACGCCATCTATTCAGGACAAGGTTCACGAGAATCGTGCCAGTCTTGGGACGCCCATGGCTCAGACTGGCACCCGTCAATTGGAATATGCCTATGGCATCTAACAAGATGCTAGGGATATGCTCTTGGCATCAAATAAGATGCTAGGGAATATGCCTGGCATCTCCAAAGATGCCAAGGCATATGCTCAAGATCTCGTGGAGATGCCTGAATATGCCATCTAGATGCTAACCGTGTAGCACAAGCCTTGTCCCCTGGGCTCCCCTTTATAAGGAGCACCAGGGGGATCGATAGAGGAGAGGCCCCCAAAAAGGGCTCCTCCTCCCTTCTCTGCTCACTAGGAGCTCTCCTTCCTCTTTCTCCACTCTCATAGAGAGATCTAGATAGAAGGATAGGAGATACAGCTCCAGGAGCATGATTGTAGCCACAAGCATGGCAAGATTATAAGAGATTAGATGTATAGAAGGAGGTGTTATCCCCACTTGATAGCTTCAATCCAATATACATTGTATTTCTCTTTGTTCATACGAGTGCGGTCTTCACTGCATCATCCCTCCCCGGATTCCTCCACGTCCATCGGCCCCAACTTTAGCCTACCCATGGCATATGCCGTGATACCACCACGACATTTGGCACCCACCGTGGGGCCTTCTAGTGGCGTCGGTTGGGTTTCCATCCGGACGGGAACGTCTTCATCAACTTCTTCCTCGCAGGGCTCATTCAGTTTCACCAAGCTGACAGAAAGAGAGTAAGCGTAGAGACTTTCCAAGTCTAACTCATCAAAGCAGGTAAGACTCAGCAAGAAGGACTCAAGCACTACTCCAAGCTTACTGTAAGTACCAAGTAACTCAGCAGGGCAGGTATGACCTAGAAAGACTCACCCAAACACTTCTCCAAGTATGCTATAAGTACCAGGTAACTCAACCACCTATACTCACTCCTTCATCGCAGGAAGAAAATAACTCAACCCGGGGACTAGTCAACTTATCTGTAGAGTCACCTTTAGATTAAGAGAGCATTATGTTGATTTGGATCTATACTCCAGCCAGGTTATCTGTTAACTCGGCCATAAGTTGAATTATCTTATTTATGATTCAGATAGATTTTGAGTCAATTAGTTTATGTTTTGGATTACCCATTAACTCAGCTCTCCAGCCAGCTTATCTGTTAAACTCGGCCACAAGTTGAATCATCTTATTTGTGATTCAGGTAGATTTTGAGTTAGTATGTTTATGCTTTGGATTGTCCTCTAACTCAGCTTACCAGCCAGCTTATTGTTGATTCAAAAATAACTTGAAGTCAATTTGTTTATGCTTTGAATTGACCTTTAACTCAGCTCAGTAGATTGTCTCTGGTTCAGACTAACATTTGATTCAGCTTGCCAGGGTATATTATAATTCGGATTGGTATCCAGACTCGGCGTACTAATCATATCTCTGATTTAGGCCGAAGCTTTATTTAGTTCACCAGATTGCCAGGTTATGTTATGACTCGGAGAGATATCTCACCATCTTGCCTGATTATCCCTTATCTCGGGTGACTATTGGCCAGCTTATCATATCTCGAATCTATATCTCATATCTACATCTCGAATCAGATCTCTCAGCGGTTAGCCCCATTATCATAACCCAAAGCTTAATCTCGGATCTATATCTCGGATCCATATCAAAGACAAATTATCGTCATCACGCCAAATCAAGCTATATCATGGCTAGCAAAGTAACTCGGATTTGAGTTGAGTTAACTCGGATTTAGGATGAGTTAACTCGGATTTGAGTCAGATGACTCAGATTCGGGATGCAAGTCAAAATTGAGTAAAGTAACTCGGATTTGAGTTGAGTTAACTCGGATTTAGGATGAGTTAACTCGGATTTGAGTCAGATGACTCAGATTCGGGATGCAAGTCAAAATTGAGTAAAGTAACTCGGATTTGAGTTGAGTTAACTCGGATCTGGGTTGAGTTAACTCGGATTTGAGTCAGACGACTCAGATTCGGGATGCAAGTCAAAATTGAGTAAAGTAACTCGGATTTAGGATGAGTTAACTCGGATTTGAGTCAGATGACTCAGATTCGGGGTGCAAGTCAAAATTGAGTAAAGTAACTCGAATTTGAGTTGAGTTAACTCGGATCTGGGATGAGTTAACTCGGATTTGAGTCAGACGACTCAGATTCGGGATGCAAGTCAAAATTGAGTAAAGTAACTCGGATTTAGGATGAGTTAACTCGGATTTGAGTCAGATGACTCAGATTCAGGGTGCAAGTCAAAATTGAGTAAAGTAACTCGGATTTGAGTTGAGTTAACTCGGATTTGGGTTGAGTTAACTCGGATTTAAGTCAGATGACTCAGACTTAAGACATAAAGTCGATTTGGAGTAAAGTAACTCGGATTTAAATCAGACGACCCGGGTAATAACTTACCCAATAGGGTTAACAGAGCAATGCCCAAGAAGGCAAGAACTCGTAACTTACCCAATGAGGTTAAAAGAGCAATGCCCAAGAAGGCGGGAACTCGTGTCTTACCCAATGGGGTTAAAAGAGCAATGCCCAAGAAGGCAAGAACTCAAAACTTACCCAATGGGATTAAAAGAGCAAGGCCCAAGAAGGCAGGAACTCATAACTTACCCAATAGGGTTAACAGAGCAATGCCCAAGAAGGCAAGAACTCGTAACTTACCCAATGAGGTTAAAAGAGCAATGCCCAAGAAGGCGGGAACTCGTGTCTTACCCAAAGGGGTTATGACCAATGCCCACGAAGGCCAGATGTCTATAAACTTACCCAAAGGGGTTATGACCAGTGCCCATGAAGGCCAGATGTCTAGAAACTTACCCAAAGGGGTTATGACCAGTGCCCACGAAGGCCAGATGTCTAGAAACATACCCAAAGGGGTTATGACCAGTGCCCACGAAGGCCAGATGTCTATAAACTTACCCAAAGGGGTTATGACCAGTGCCCATGAAGGCCAGATGTCTAGAAACTTACCCAAAGGGGTTATGACCAGTGCCCACGAAGGCCAGATGTCTATAAACTTACCCAAAGGGGTTATGACCAGTGCCCACGAAGGCCAGATGTCTAGAAACTTACCCAAAGGGGTTATGACCAGTGCCCACGAAGGCCAGATGTCTATAAACTTACCCAAAGGGGTTATGACCAGTGCCCACGAAGGCCAGATGTCTAGAAACTTACCCAAAGGGGTTATGACCAATGCCCAAGAAGGCCAGAAGTCTAGAAACATACCCAAAGGGGTTATGACCAATGCCCAAGAAGGCCAGAAGTCTAGAAACATACCCAAAGGGGTTATGACCAATGCCCAAGAAGGCCAGAAACCCGAACTTGCCCAAAAGGGTTATGAGCAGAGCCCAAAAAGGCAAAAGCCACAGACTTACCCAAGAAATATATGGCAAAACAGTTGTATGTCGGAAAACAACTCTGGGGATAAAATTAATATGGAGCCTATGCGCGGCTCTACGAGTCCCACATAGCCTCGGGGACTAATGTCGGGGATATACCCCCGGGTACCCCAGAGTTAACATATAAAAGGATCTGTATAAGAGAATGTGCAATTCAATGAAAGACATATGCACAAATAAATAGAGATGTATGGCATAAGGAGAAGAAACTAAAGGGAAAAGAGAACCTGGGCCGAAGTAGACTTAATTCGGCCTGCTCCCACTACTCCACCTAGGCCAAACAGCACCAACGGGCCGAATCTAGTGACAGTTCGGCCCACCAGGCCGAACTACTACTGAACCGCCTGCCAGCGCCTGCCTGGACTCCTCCTCGCTCCCGCCAAAGCCGCCTCCGCGCCTGCACACCTCATCGCCAGGAGCATCTCCTAATCGATCCCCCCGAGTGGGCCGAGGTGGGAACGATCCGGCCCACCGCGGGTCATCGCCGCTCCACCTCGTCGACCCTGCCAACTCACTTCATCGCCAGATCCCCAGCGTCCCCGCGTTACGTCGCCCGGGTGGGCCAGATTCGGCCATCATGGACTCTGCCAGCCGACTTCGCCCGCCTCCAACCCGGGCCAAGACGGCGGCTCATCCCGGGTATCCCTGCTCTCCCTCTCTATACGGGCCGAATTAAACTAAGCCCGGCTGGGCCTTGAGAATTAACTCGGCTGGGCTGATCTGTAATCCGTCTTAGGCCTTAAATTCCCAGGCCGAGTTAGTTTTTAGCCAGGCCGAATTACCTCATGCCTGGAAGCATCCAGGCCGAGTTATTTACTGTGGCCCCTTTTATTTATCTCCAGATGTTTCCCCGACCTCTACAAAAGCACGCCATCTATTCAGGACAAGGTTCACGAGAATCGTGCCAGTCTTGGGACGCCCATGGCTCAGACTGGCACCCGTCAATTGGAATATGCTTATGGCATCTAACAAGATGCTAGGGATATGCTCTTGGCATCAAATAAGATGCTAGGGAATATGCCTGGCATCTCCAAAGATGCCAAGGCATATGCTCAGCATCTCAGGGAGATGCCCAGAATATGCCATCTAGATGCTAACCGTGTAGCACAAGCCTTGTCCCCTGGGCTCCCCTTTATAAGGAGCACCAGGGGGATCGATAGAGGAGAGGCCCCCAAAAAGGGCTCCTCCTCCCTTCTCTGCTCACTAGGAGCTCTCCTTCCTCTTTCTCCACTCTCATAGAGAGATCTAGATAGAAGGATAGGAGATACAGCTCCAGGAGCATGATTGTAGCCACAAGCATGGCAAGATTATAAGAGATTAGATGTATAGAAGGAGGTGTTATCCCCACTTGATAGCTTCAATCCAATATACATTGTATTTCTCTTTGTTCATACGAGTGCGGTCTTCACTGCATCATCCCTCCCCGGATTCCTCCACGTCCATCGGCCCCAACTTTAGCCTACCCATGGCATATGCCGTGATACCACCACGACAGGAGCGGCCTGCGCGGTGAGGAGGTTGGCGAGCGCGTGGCGGCGAGCTCGAGGCGGGCTGGGCGGTGGCATGGAGGGCCAGGCCGGCGCTGTCCGGCGAAAGAGGCCAAGGCGTGTGGGGTCAAGCTTGGCGGAGGCGCTACTGGGCTCGGGAAGGCGGCGGTGGTCTGAGCGGTGTGGGGCGACAGTGAGGAGAGGTCGAGCGGTGGTGGGGAAGCTGAGCTTGGCGCGGCCCGAGGCGGGAGGCGAGCGGGCGCCGCCACGGAGAAGGAGGAGATCGGGAGAGCGTGGGGAGGAGGGTGACGCGGATGGGGCGGTTGGAGGTGGAAGAAACACAGAGAGAGAGGAGAGTCGCTGGTGGGTGGGTCCCATGATGGGGCCTGTGCTGTGGGAGAGAGGTTCAGGTGCGTGTGTGTGCTTGCGTGTTGAGTGCGGGGTGGGGCCGGGGTGGTCGTGGTGGGCAGGTGAGAGAGGGGTTAGGACAAGTGGCGAGGCTGGTTGGGTGAGGGATAGGGAGAGGTGAGGTGGCAGCGTGATAGGTAGGAGTGATGTGGAGGCTGGGGAGGTAGATTGGGTAGGTTTAGGAGTAAAGGGTGGGCTGGATGGACCGCTTTTAAAACTGGGTCGTCGTCGGGTTGGCCCGGCCTGACTGCCCTACTAAAATAATATAAATTTTATTTGTTTAAAACGGGCCGTTGGCAAACCGATAGCGGCCAAAACAAAATATTCCGGGGACCCGGTTTTGATGTTTGAAAATAAAGAGGGGAGTTTAGAAAACAACACGGGCTTTACAAACATAGTTTTAGCAAACAATGCATGATGATGACGATGCAATGCACAAATTCAACGCGATTTTCTAGTAGTGGTTTTGCGGGATGCCACACATCGGTTGCGCGACCAGCGCTCCTGATAGGAGTAGCCCCCGAGTGTCTAGTCGAGTCGCAGACTCGAGTGGAGACTCATGTGAGGAGAAACCACTGACCCGGAAGTGCATCGAGTCAGCGTCGCGCCTGTGTAGCATCAAGTGATGCAACCATCCGAGGAGGGTTTCGACTCGGGCCTTGAGTTTATGGCGTAGACAGTTGCTTTGTCGACTCCTGTTGGAGGACCCGATACAATAGCGAGATGTAATTCGACGTTCCTGTAAGCTGCAGAAAACAATAAGAATTATGAAGTACTTGTATCTTGTAAATAATATTTGCCTTTCGGCTTGTACAGTAAGATTCTGGTGCCGATCGAGTCGACACTGTTGCACTGTATGCTAGGCCTTTTCGTTAGCCTGATTACCCTTAGTCTTAGTACCTTGCCGAGGCACTCGGAGTTCAAGGATTCGACGATCGGGCAGAATCAGCTACTCGGGCTGTCGTGTATGATGTGCTCGAGTGCGTGGAGCCGATGGCACACTAGTTTACTCGAAGAGGGCGCAGCCCCCGAGTGTTTCGAGTGCCATTAAAGTAAGAAAGAAAATCTACTTTAAGTAGAGAACTTAGCTTTAGTGGTAGCGGGTCACACGCGGACGTGGTCGACGCGGCGAACCACGGTGATAGCGGCGACGGGTTTCCGGAGTTGATTGTGGTAGCGAGCTCCGTATCCAAATATTGCCGGCATCCGAAGGATGTATTGTGTCATCGCAGCCAAAAACCGCATCGGGTTACTGATGCCGAGGGAGCCCCCGAGTCGAAGACCACACCGGGTCACCGCAGCCGAAAGCCGTGGTTGGTCGCCGAAGCGGAGGGAGCCCCCGAGCCCCCGAGTCATTGGAGCCGAAGATCGTAGCGGATCGCCGGAGTCGAAGACTGCAGTAGGTCGTGAGATCGATGCTTAACGAGTAGTCCACGTGGCGGTCGAGAGTTGTGCATCGATCAAGTAGTTGACGTGGCAGCGGGTCATGCGACGGACGTAGTCGATGCGGCGGAATCAGTCGGACCTTTTTGCTGATCGGTGTCATATCCATGTCTTCCCAGACTTTTTCCAAATAGTAGTCCGCTTGGCTACTGCGCGCATGAAATCAGGAGCAAAGGAATCATAGGACCACAGCTGGCCAGTGTTGTCACGCGCTGTCAACTCATGCTCATTAGTCCAGGCTGAGCTGAGACGATTGCCATGTACTTGAAAATTATAGCCTAATTTCTCCTTGGTAGCTGATGCACAAACGTGTTTGGTTGGGTCTTCCTGATGCCGCTTTAATTTTCTATGTGCGTGTGTGTCCGGCCGTACGTGACAAGGTCTTGTGGAGAATAAATTATTTCTTCTCTTGGAATCCGACTCATGCTGTGGAATTGATTGTGCATGTTCGACTGCCCGAGCTTTTCCAGGGTGACATGTACAACGGGCAATATCTTGGGCTATGATCACACGGAAAACGGCTCCAGATCCCAAGTCGCCGAATAGCAATTCTTGGACGTCACACCACGTAGGAGGTTTGCTGATGTTGAGCCCCGGAGCACGTGTTTGGTGAAGATGAAGTTAACGGCGATGACGCAGATTTGTTGATGAAGGATCTAAACGCGTCGACCGGATGTGATCCAATCTGGTCGATTTTGATGAGGAAACCAAATCAGATCCGCTTTTAATAGCCGACGAATCGTAGATTGCAGTGGATGGAACCGTCACGACCGCACGATCAGCGCCCCCATTCCCACAGACGGTGCCAATTGACGAGGATTGATCTCGTCAATGCCCATTGTTATGGACTTGGGTTTTGGAGAAGATGGGGATGCTGGAGATCGTGGCACGGTTAACAGACAAGCAACCAGGGGACACGAGATTTACCCAGGTTCAGGCCCCCGGAGGGAAAACCCTACTCCTGCTTATCTGCTCTTTGATTACGGCGGAACCGAAGGTTACAGGGTGCGCAGATTCGATCTGGCGTAGATGCGTGTGCGAAAGTATGAGTCGAGTTTTATAGATCTGTAGATCTGTCTATTGTGTACGTGCCCTCCTCGTTGGACCCTCCTAGCCTTTATATATGGGGAGGCCAGGTCTCGGGTGCCAATACGATTTGGTTACAAGTTGTATTCAAACTCTAGTCTTGAGGTTTCCTTGTCTTGTGCGCTTGGGACTACGTGTCCATATGGGCTTCGTTCCAGCCGAACCGTCATAGGCGTCATGGACCCGGTCAGGTCGTCGAGTGGGCCTTCCATCGAGCTGGACCAGGTAGGCTAACATCGGGTACCCGTAGGGTATAACCATGTCACAAAGTCTTGAGTTTGTGTTGTGCAGGTCTCCGCGTTGCTTGCAACACCTGTGTGACATTTCCTTCCTCATACTGGTTCGATAACCTCGCTCTCAACTGAGGGAAGACTTCCTGCTGTACTCTTCACACCTTTCTCTTGGGGTTCCCAACAAGACTCCACATCAAGCACCAAGTTCTCTGGCGCCATCAAATAGTTATCAACATGTTTTCTAGCGTCGTTGCCGGGGAGGCTAAGGACGTCTTCATTAGGGGAGTCCTTCACTTCGTTTCTCTTTACTTTGTTTTTTAGTTTGCTTTGTTTCTTTTGCCTGGTTTTGTTTGCCTCTTTTCAAAAAGCCCAAAAAAATTACTCTAGTTTGGTTTGCTTGCTTTATTCAAAAAAAAAAATAGTTCTTGCTCTAGTTGCTGCCATGTCGGGATCTGCCTTTATTTCCCCTATGGTAGAAATCTCTACTTTTAAGCAAAAAGTGAAGAAAGTTTTAAGGAATATTGGTCTAGAATCTATGCTTTCCAGAGGGAAACTGAGCCTGAGGTAAGCCTTAGCTTGGTTATTGATAGTTTCTACCGCGATATTGCTCTTCGTTATAGATATGCTTTGGATGCTGTGGCTGAAAAAGATTTTTTTCTTTGTACTGAGGATGAAGCTTATGATGCTATAAGAAAATTAATCATGATCTATGGTACACCTGGCAAGTCTGATTCCTCTTTCACCAGTATTTTTGCTAGGTTGAACCATCTTGAGACCAGTATTGATGCCATGAATAGTTGCTATCACACTCTTAGGGCTTACCATGATTATGTTCCCATAAATTCTGAGCCTTCAAATTGGTTTCCCACAATTAAAGTCTCAATAAACACTACACTTTTTGATGCTCGTTGTGATATCATGTCTGAATTTTGTCTCATGCCTAAAGATATTTTTGATTCCCTGAGTCTTTCGGGGCTTCTTGAAGGTGGAGAGTAAATCTCTCTTACCAAAAATGCCACTATATTTCCTATTGGAATAGCTGAAGGTGTGTTTACAAAAATCTCAGGGAAAATGGTGTCTACTAATTATCTTGTTATTGAATGTGTAGGCAAAGCACATATCACACTTGGAAGAACTCTACTGAAACACCTTGGGGTAGTAATAGACGTGGGAGAAGGCATCATGCACTTTACTCCCCGGTAAGCAATCATATCTTCCCTAAGAATAAAAATAATGGTAAGAAAAGAAGGAACAAGAGGGGCAATTCTTCATTTGAAAATACTTGATTCGTCTTGCTTCTTGTGCCTAACTTAAAGGCGTTAAAGAAAAGTACTTGTTGGGAGATAACCCAAGAGTTTCCTTGAGTCTTGGAAGTTATTAATTCTGTAATAACATCTTCTTATCCTTTTTGTTTGATTTTTGTGCCAAGAATGACTTCTAATTAGAGGTAAGTAAGATTTGGAGAGTTGCTGTCCCGAAACAGATTTCTGTCCTCCACCAAAAAAATTCGTGAGGAGGCTCTGTAACTCGGATTAAGCTCAAAATTAACGAATAAATCCCCCAGTATGTTAGATAACTTTATTTAGTTTAACAATTTTTGATTTGAGCAATATAAGATGTTCGAAAAAATTCGTTTCTACCTGCTGGTCTGTTTTGACAGATTTCTGCCATTATTTGTATTTGCTTCTTATTGATTCCTTTTTGAGCTCTCTTCAGGTAAATTGAGTTTCTTTGAAGGAGTTACTACAGTATCTTGTGTTTTTAGTGAAAAGCCTTGCTGTTACAAAACTTTGCCAGTGGTCTAATATCTTTTGAATACACTAATGTTGCTAATGAAGATTGTGTGAAGTTTTGTATAAAGGAAAAATTTCAGCTGTAGAGAGAGAATGATGCAATGAGATGAAGAATGGACAAAAGCTCAAGCTTGGGGATGCCAGAATGGTGTCACCCCAAGAAATATCCAAGAGGTACAAGTGTCAAAGCTTGGGGATGCCCAAGGCATCTCCTTCTTCATCAATAAAAAGCTCAGGTCTGTCTAGACACTTCGTTTTTATTGTTTCATGCACAGTTGTGTTGTTCTCGGAGCGTCTTAGTTTTTGTTTGCTTTGCTTAGTTTGTTTATTTTTCTTAAGTAGTTTGGACCCCTGTTCTCGCTGTGTTGTTTTGCAAATAAGTTTGCTTGGTGTTTGGAAAGGAGTAGTAAGTTCTTGCTTGAAGTGCAAGAGGAGCTTGCATTGACTGTGACTTAGACTTTAGCATGACATGATAGGTGTTGTTTTGGCATTATGCTTAGTGATTATTGATGTATCATGTCTTGTTCCAAACAATTGGGATTGCTTAGTGTGCCTTGAAGAAATTATGCGTTGTTTTAGCATGTAAAAGCATTGTATTATGGTATTTCTCCTTTGATGTTTTTCTTGGGATGACTTGGCACATGCTCACACCATGTTATGACTATGACAAGTCAACATTAGCCTATATGATCATTTAGTCCTTGGCTTGTAGTACCACTCTTTGCTTTGATTAGTTTGCTTTGTTGCATTGCATAATTATGGCCATTATTGCTCTCTTAGTTGGTTGCTCCCAGTCTTTTGCTAGCCTCCACTTGTATGAGTAATAAGATCTACTCATGCTTCCAACTCCCAATAAACCAAGTTATTCCAAAGTGTCCACTATAAACTCCTATGCATGGTGTGTTTACACCATTCCAAGTATATTCTTGTTTTCAGCTATCTTCCAATTAAAAACTATTTTGTTATGTGAAAACTTAGTTATTAAAGCCCTCACGAACTTGATGTCACACTTTATATTCTTTGCCCCTAATAAACTTGAACCATTGTGACAACTTTGTTGTATATGCTTGCACTTATAAGTTGGAATTAGCAGAACCGTGCTGTCACGGGGAACATTTTCAACATTGCACTTGTACCTTGTTGTACTCAGTTGATATCACGTTCTTTTGTCTATGGATGTCACCGGTGTGAAATAAAGAAGGAACTTGTAAGTCCATGGAGTTTGTATCCTGTGTTAGAGAAATGCCTGGGCCGCTAGCCTAAGCCATGCCTAATCATGGTGGAAACTTGCAGCATCACCATAGTGACATCTATGAAGCATTCTTCTTATAAAAAAGTGAAGGGTTTCGCGGCATAGTAAATCAAAATTTTCTACGGATGCGAACAGAGGGAAAGCCAAGATCTAATCTAGGAGATGCAAACAACGAGAGATATTGGATTAGATCTTCATACCCTTGAAGATTCGCACAGCGGAACGTTCGTCGGAACGTGGGTGATGTAGTCGTACTCGCTTCTCCTCCTCGCGATCCGATCCGATCTAGCACCACAAGTGGCGGAGCCTCCGTGAGATGCACACGTGCAGCACCTCGACGTCTCCTCCTTACTCGGACCAGCAAGTATGGTGGAGAGATGCATTGGATCTACAACACGACGGCGTGGTGTATATGGTGGAGAATTTCTGCAGCAGGGCTTCGCCTACAAACAGTCGGGAGGGAGAGAGGAAGGGCAGCAGGGCGGCTAAGGTTGGAGGGGAAGGTGTGGGGGGTTTGTGCGCCCCCACCCCTCTTTATATATAGGGGGGTGGGGGCGCAGCCCTAGCCCCTCCCCCAAGACCAAACCGGCGGCCCCAAAGGATAAGGAGTGGGGGGCAAGGAAACCCCCCCTTCTAGAAGGTCTATCTCGAGTTTAAACCTCTCTTGGCCGGCTGGGCCCTATGGGGCCTTGTGCCCCTGGCCCAATGCGGCCAGGGAACTCCCTCATAGGCCCATGCCCCCTCCCGGAAGGTGGGGCCACGTTGGTCCCCTTCCGGAAGGTTCTAGAAGCTTCCGGTACAATACCGATTAATCCGGAACAATTCAACTCCAAAACTGCACCGCCTTGTATGAATCTTATTCTCCGGACCACTCCGAACCTCTCGTGATGTCCCGGATCCCATCCGAGACTCGAACAAAAACTCATAAACCAATTATCCAATCTATCCTAGCGCCGAGACACGTTAAGTGTGTGACCCTGCGGTTCGAGAATATGCGCATGATCTTCTATCAATAATCAACAGCGGGGTCTGGGCACCCATATTGACTCCCACACATTCATCGATGATCATATCGGATGAACCACGATTCCAAGATTCAATCAATCCCATATATATATTCCCTTTGTCTCGCGATATTTTACTTGCCCGAGATTTGATCGCTTGCATCGTCATACCTAGTTCAATCTCGTTCACAAAGTACTTTACTCGTCCGTAATCTGATATCACTTTGTGATTAACTCCTTAACCACATGCTTGCAAGCGTGTTGATATCGATTACGAGTGGGCCCAAGTATATCTCTCCGAGTTGAGGGACAAATCCCATCTCGATACATACAACCCAATGATACTTTCCGATCACCTGAGAGACGCCTTTATGATCACCCTCTCATAGGATGACGTTTGATGACCTCAAAGCTTTCTTCCGATACCAGGGAGTTGTATTATCTCATGGTCTAAGGAATACAATATTTGACATAAGAAAAGCTTCGCAAAGACGAACATGATGACACGATCTAATTGCTTCGCTTAGTTTGGGTCTGTCCATCATATCATTCTCCCAATGATATGATCTCATTATCAATTGACAACTCATGTCTATGGTTAGGAAACCTTAACCATCATTGATCAATGAGCTAGTCCATAGAGGCGTACTAGGGACACGGTGTTGTTCACAAACCACACAAGTATTAAAGTTTCCGCTTAATACAATTCTAGCATGGAATATAAACATTGTCATGAACAGGAATTATAATAATAACATCTTTATTATTGCCTCTAGGGCATAATTCCAACAGTCTCCCACTTGCACTTGAGTCAATAATCTAGTTTACATTTGGCAACAATCTCACACCCATGGCACTGAGGTGCTGATCATGTTTTACACGTGGAAGAGGTTTAGTCAATGGATCTGCGACATTCAGATCTGTATGTACTTTGCTAATCTTCAGATCTCCATCTGCTATATAATCTCAAATTATATGAAACTTGCGGTTGATATGCTTGGTCTTTGGATGATATCTTGGTTCCTTAGCGAGTGCTATGGCGCCAGTGTTGTCACACAATATCTCCAGTGGGTCCAATGCACTTGGAACCATGCCAAGCTCAGTGATGAAGTTTCTGATCCAAACTCCTTCACTTGACGCTTCTGCAGCAGCCATATATTCCGCTTCTACTGTAGATCCCGTGATCACTCTTTTCTTGCAGCTTCTCCAGCTCACAGCTCCTCCATTCAAAATATACACGTTTCCTGTCTGAGATTTAGAATCATCCTTGTCGGTGTCAAAACTAGCGTCGACGTAACCTTTACGATTTGTGCGTTCATCACCCCCATAGACTAAGAACATTTCTTTAGTCCTATTTAGGTACTTTAGGATGTTCTTCACGGCTATCCAGTTTTCCACTCCTGGATCACTTTGATACCTGCTCGTCAAACTAAGAGCATTGGACACATCCGGTCTAGTACACAGCATGGCATACATGATAGAACCTATGGCCGAGGCATAAGGCACTTTGCTCATAGCTTCCCTATCATTTACCGTAGCTGGACACTGAGCCTTGCTCAATATCTTACCTGAAAACATAGGCACCAAACCTTTCTTTGCCTTATCCATTCTGAACCTTTTCAGAACTTTGTCTAGGTATGTACTCTGGCTTAAAGCTATCAGGCGTCTTTGTCTATCTCTATAGATCTTGATGCCCAATATATAAGCTTCTTCACCTAGGTCTTTCATTGAAAAACACTTGTTCAAATAACTCTTCACATCGTTAAGCATGTTGATGTCATTTCCAATAATCAATATGTCATCCACATATAGTACCAGAAACGTCACCGAGCTCCCACTCACTTTCTTGTAGTTGCAAGCTTCGTAGCAATTTGGAACAAATCCAAAGCTCTTGATCACTTGATCAAAACGAAGGTTCCAACTCCGAGATGCTTGCTTCAGTCCATAAATGGAACGCTGAAGTTTGCATACTTTATCAGCATCCTTAGGATCGACAAAACCTTCGGGTTGCATCATATACAACTCTTCATCAATGTTGCCATTGAGGAAAGCAGTCTTGACATCCATCTGCCATATTTCATAATCATGAAACGCAGCAATTGCTAATAAAATCCGAATGGACTTAAACATCGCTACGGGAGAGAAAGTCTCATCGTAGTCAACACCTTGAACTTGTCGAAAACCTTTCGCGACAAGCCGTACTTTATAGACGGTAACATTACCATCCGCGTCTGTTTTCTTCTTGAAGATCCATTTGCACTCAACGGCCTTTCGGTCGCTAGGAGGGTCCACCAAAGTCCATACTTGGTTTTTGCTCATGGATCCCAATTCGGATTTCATGGCTTCTAGCCATTTCTCAGAGTCTGGGCTCATCATCGCTTCCTCATAGTTCGTAGGTTCACTGTCTTGTACTAACAAGACAGTCAAGACAGGGTTGCCGTACCACTCAGGAGGGGCACGCGACCTTGTCGACCTGCGACGTTCAGTAGCAGCATCGTCCGAAGCTTCATGATCCTTGTCATTAGCTTCCTCTATTGTTGGTGCAGGCGGCACTGGAACAATTTCAGGTGCTGCACTACTCTCCAATTCAAGAGAAGGTTCAATAACCTCGTCTAGCTCTACTTTCCTCCCACTCACTTCTTTCGAGAGAAACTCCTTCTCAAGAAAGGAACCGTTCTTTGCGACAAACACTTTGCCTTCGGTTCTGTGATAGAAGGTATACCCAATAGTTTCCTTAGGGTATCCTATGAAGACGCATTTCTCCGCTTTGGGTTCGAGCTTGTCCGGCATCAACTTCTTGACGTAAGCTTCGCATCCCCAAACTTTAAGAAACGACAACTTAGGTTTAGCACCAAACCACAGTTCATACGGTGTCGTCTCAACGGATTTAGATGGTGCCCTATTTAAAGTGAATGCAGCGGTTTCTAATGCATAACCCCAAAATGATAACGCAAAATCAAGAAGAGACATCATCGATCGGACCATATCTAATAGGGTTCGGTTCGTGTTCAGACACCATTGCGCTGTGGTGTTCCGGGTGGCGTGAGTTGTGAAACGATTCCACTTGCTTTAAGATGCGTGAGAAAATCATAACTCAAATATTCACCTCCACGATCGGATCGTAGAAACTTAATCTTTCTGTTACGATGGTTCTCCACTTCATTCTGAAATTCTTTGAACTTTTCAAACGTGTCAGATTTATGTTTCATTAAATAGATATACCCATATCTACTTAAGTCATTGGTAAAAGTGAGAAAATAGCAATATCCACCGCGCGTCGAAACACTCATCGGTCCGCATACATCGGTATGTATGATTTCCAACAAGTCCGTTGCTCGCTCCATCATACCGGAGAACGGGGTTTTGATCATCTTGCCCATGAGGCATGGTTCGCATGTGTCAAATGATTCAAAATCAAGAGACTCCAAAAGTCCATCAGAATGGAGTTTCTTCATGCGCTTTACACCAATATGACCTAGACGACAATGCCACAAATAAGTAGTATTATCACTATCTACTTTGCATCTATTAGCCTCAATGTTATGGATGTGTGTTTCATCCCTTTCGATATTTAGAAGAAATAAACCATTCACAACAGGTGCATGACCATAAAAGATGTTACTCATATAAATAGAACAACCATTATTCTCCGATTTAAATGAATAACCGTCTTGCAATAAACATGATCCAGAAATAATGTTCATGCTCAACGCAGGCACATAATAACATTTATTAAGGTTTAAAACTAATCCCGAAGGTGAAACTAAGGAGAGCGTGCCGACGGCCATCACATCAACTCTTGATCTGTTGCCAACGCGCATCGTCAACTCATCCCTCGCAAGCCGCCGTCTATTTCGTAGCTCCTGTTTCGAGTTACAAATATTAGCAATCACCGGTATCAAATACCTGGCACTACAACGAGGGCTAGTAAGGAAAACATCAATAACATGTATATCAAATATACCTTTGATGGTGCCAGCCTTCTTGTCCGCTAAGTACTTGACAGCTATGCCCAAAGGACCCTTGTCCTTGCAATAGAAGCACTCAGTGTCCGGCTTAGGACCAGACTTGAGCTTCTTCTCAGCAGGGGCAGTGCACTTGCCGCCGCCCTTCTTGAATTGCTTCTTTGCTCCCTTACCTTTCTTAAAGGTGAGCTTGTTGATCATCAACACATGATTATCCTTTTTGATGTCCACTTCCGCGGCCTTCAGCTTTGCGAAGAGCTCGGTGATCGTATCAGTGGAACCAATCTGATTATGAGTCACTACAAAACTTTTGTAGCTGGGAGGGAGTGATTGCAGAACCCTGTCAATCTTGAGCTCCTCTGGAATCGTGCATTCCAGTTTCTCAAGTCGTTGAGTGTAGCCCGTCATCTTAATGGCGTGCTCACTAACGGAACTCCCTTCCTCCATCTTGCAGTTAAAGAACTTCTCAGAGATCTCATATCTCTCGAGCGGCTGAGTCCAAACATGGTTTTCAGCTCTTGAGAATCTCAAAGGGCGGGATAGTCTTCAAACGATTTTGAAGTTCGGTTCCATAGCAAACAACATGGTGCTCTTAATCACACCATAATCATCTTTGCGCTGATCGACAGCTTTCTCATCACCGTAGCTTGTTAGGGGTCACCTAACGCTTTCCCAAGGACATAGTCCCTTTGACCGCCAGAGAGAATGATTCTTAGATTGCGGAACCAATTGGTGAAGTTAGACCCATTGTTTTTAAGTTTTTCCTTCTCAGCGAAAACATTGAAATTGAAGTTGGACTTGGCCATGTGATCTACAGTATTTGCAAGTACAAATTAGACTATGTTCATGATAACTAGTTCAACTTTTAATCAAATTACTAGATGAACTCCCACTAAATTCAACATCCCTCAAGTTGTTTAGTGAACACGATCCAAATTCACCACACCTAATCCGATCTTCATGAGAAGAGATGTGGTTTCAATGGTGGACAACGAAGTGTCGATCATATCATTCATATGAATCATGCTTAACCTTTCGGTTCATGTGTTCCGAGGCCATGTCTGTACATGCTAGGCTCGTCAAGTCAAACCCAAGTATTTCCGCGTGTGCAAAACTGGCTTGCACCCGTTGTATGTGAGCGTAGAGTCTATAGCACCCGATCATCACGTGATGCTTGGACATGACGAACTTTCGCAACGGTGCATACTTGGGGAGAACACAGTTTTTATCTTGATCTTTAAGTGAGGAATCATCTTATAATGCTACCGTCGCGATCTAAGCATAGTAAGATAAATAAAAGGGATAAACATCACATGCATATAACTTTATGTGACATGGTATAGCCAATCTTCGCGCAATGATCTCCATCTTGTGCGTTCCGGCATGATCTCCATCACTCCACCATGATTTCCTCCACCATGAATAGCAACTACAACTATTGCTAACTACTTAGCGATAAAGTGACACTATTACATGGCGCATAAGAATTTGACACACAGGTCATACACAATTATAAAGACAACCATATGGCTCTTGCCGGTTGTGTACTCATCGACATGCAAGTCGTGAAACATTACAAAACATGATCATCGCATACAATATACACATCACATCTTGGGCCATACCATATCACAGAAAACACTCCCTGCAAAAACAAGTTAGACGCCTCTACTTTGTTGTTGCATGTTTCACGTGGCTTATGGGAGTAGATGCTAAGAACGATTCTTACCTACGGAAAGCCAAACGGTGATATTATGGTTGCCAAACTTCGGTGTTAATCCCATGACAACTATAGTGAGAGAAACTGACATCCACCAGCCGCATGTGTGGAACAAGCCACACGTCAAGTGCGGAGCCGGTCTCACGAACGACGTCGCGTAAGGTTGGCCTGGACCGCTTCAATCTCACTATGCCGCGTCATAAGAAGAACACAAACAAGAGGCTTGCAACAGAAAACATCAACGCTCGCAACAACCATGTTGCGTTCTACTCGTGAAACACATCTACGCATAGATCTAGCTCTGATACCACTGAAGGGTTTCGCGGCATAGTAAATCAAAATTTTCTATGGATGCGAACAGAGGGAAAGCCAAGATCTAATCTAGGAGATGCAAACAACGAGAGATATTGGATTAGATCTTCATACCCTTGAAGATTCGCACAGCGGAACGTTCGTCGGAACGTGGGTGATGTAGTCGTACTCGCTTCTCCTCCTCGCGATCCGATCCGATCTAGCACCACAAGTGGCGGTGCCTCCGTGAGATGCACACGTGCAGCACCTCGACGTCTCCTCCTTCCTCGGACCAGCAAGTATGGTGGAGAGATGGATTGGATCTACAACACGACGGCGTGGTGTATATGGTGGAGAATTTCTGCAGCAGGGCTTCGCCTACAAACAGTCGGGAGGGAGAGAGGAAGGGCAGCAGGGCGTCTAGGGTTGGAGGGGAAGGTGTGGGGGGTTGGTGCGCCCCCACCCCTATTTATATAGAGGGGGGGCAGCCGTAGCCCCTCTCCCAAGCCCAAATCGGCGGCCCCAAAGGATAAGGAGTGGGGGGCAAGGAAACCCCCCCTTCTAGAAGGTCTATCTCGAGTTTAAACCTCTCTTGGTCGGCTGGGCCCTATGGGGCCTTGTGCCCCTGGCCCAATGCGTCCAGGGCACTCCCTCATAGGCCCATGCCCCCTCCCGAAAGGTGGGGCCACGTTGGTCCCCTTCCGGAAGGTTCTAGAAGCTTCCGGTACAATACCGATTAATCCGGAACAATTCCGAACTCAAAAAACTGCACTGCCTTATATGAATCTTATTCTCCGGAACCTCTCGTGATGTCCCGGATCCCATCCGAGACTCCGAACAAAAACTCATAAACCAATTATCCAATCTATCCTAGCGTAGAGACACGTTAAGTGTGTGACCCTGCGGGTTCGAGAATATGCAGACATGATCTTCTATCAATAATCAACCGGGTCCGGACACCCATATTGACTCCCACACATTCATCGATGATCATATCGGATGAACCACGCCAGGATTCAATCAATCCCATATATATATTCCCTTCGCTCGATATTTTACTTGCGAGATTTGATCGCTTGCACCGTCATACCTAGTTCAATCTCGCTCACGAAGTACTTTACTCGTTCCGTAATCTGATATCACTTTGTGATTAACTCCTTAACCACATGCTTGCAAGCGGTGTTGATATCGACACCGAAAGGGGCAAGTATATCTCTCCGAGTTGGGAGGGACAAATCCCATCTCGATACATACAACCCAACAGATACTTTCCGATCACCTGAGAGACGCCTTTATGATCACCCTCTCATAGGATGACGTTTGATGACCTCAAAGCTTTCTTCCGGTACCAGGGAGTTGTATTATCTCATGGTCTAAGGAATACAATATTTGACATAAGAAAAGCTTCGCAAAGACGAACATGATGACACGATCTAATTGCTTCGCTTAGTTTGGGTCTGTCCATCATATCATTCTCCCAATGATATGATCTCATTATCAATTGACAACTCATGTCTATGGTTAGGAAACCTTAACCATCATTGATCAATGAGCTAGTCCATAGAGGCGTACTAGGGACACGGTGTTGTTCACAAACCACACAAGTATTAAAGTTTCCGCTTAATACAATTCTAGCATGGAATATAAACATTATCATGAACAAGAATTATAATAATAACATCTTTATTATTGCCTCTAGGGAATAATTCCAACAAAAAGAGACACATTGAGAAAAGAGGAAAGAGAGAAAAAATCACCATATTCCCATGGTACATAAGAAGAATTGCTAAGATGCTCATTGTCTGCTTGCCTTGTCATTTTGGTTATGGGAAAGCTCCTGTACCATGTGCAAGGGGTACCTCGTTGGCGGTTCTCAATGATATGCAGATACTTATAGTGACAAGAACTTACCTGGACCCAAAGTTGAGTATGCATGAGGTGTGTCCCTCGTATTCAAGGGGCATGCGATTGCTAACTTATACTTCGTCAAGAATATACTCCAGCTTTGCCACTTTAACCTTAACCACTTCAAGATTCTTATGATAGGGCAATGAGGGCTGAAAGCTAACAAGTACCATAATTTTTGGAAGCTCTTTTTGAAACTTGTAATCACTGCTTCCTTTACAAAAAGGCCTTTCTCCCACCTCAATTGAGTCTCCACCTTCTACCTTTAGGCACCATTAAGAGAGCATAGTTGTCATTCTGTGTGCAATGTTCCAAAGCTTATTAATTGATGCATATTGTTTATTACTTGTTGTTGTGCTACTTGTTTCTAGTCACTCTTGTGAACTTTGCAGGTGTCCTATGCATTATATTGCTACTCTATGAGGGACAAGATGAATGCCACTATGCTATGTTTTCTGTATGTGAAACAAACAAACATTTTTCAATGCATGTTATTCATGATCTTTGTTTGTAGCTTGTCATGTTACATGCATAGTTACTATGTCCTATTGTTAGAACTCCATCTTTCATGCACATGTTTAGAGTTCTTTGATCCCAGCTTTTAATGCTTGCAAATAGTTTGATCTTGGTTTTGATGGTACATGTTACCTCAAAAATTATTATTTTTATCACTTACCTACTCGAGGACAAGCAGGAGTTAAGCTTGGGGATGTTGATACGTTGGAAACGTATCTATAATTTTTGATGCTCCATGCTTGTTTTGTACCTACTTTGCTTTGCTTGTCTACACTTTGAGGTGCTTTTTACATGTTTTCTAGTACTAACCTATTAACAAGTTGCAACAGCGCCAGATGCCTGTTATCTGCTGTTTTTGGTTCCAGAAAAGTTAGTAAACAAATATTCTCGGAATTGTACGGGACAAACGTCAAAGTCAATTACTTTCCGTGGGGAACAAGAAGTCCAGAGGAGAGCCGGAGGGGCCAGACGTACACCAGGCACGGGGCAGGTGGACCCGCGCCTGGATAGGGTTTGGTGGCCCTGACTACCTCCCGGTCTCCCCCCTTCGCCTATAAGAATCCCCCGATGTAAAAACCCTGAGTACCCGATCAGAAATCCACGAAACTGTCTGTAGCCGCTGCCACCATCGTCCCTAGATCGGAGGGGGGATCTGAAGTTCTTCCCGGCACCCTGCCGGAGGGGAGATCATCCCGGAGGCCTTCTCTCCGGTATGATTCGTGAGTAGTTCCACCTTGGACTATGGGTCCATGTAGTAGCTAGATGGTTGTATCTCCTCCTTTGTGCTTTCATGTATAGATCTTGTTAGCTCCGTTCATGATCAAGATCTAATCTATTTGTAATCATGCATGTTGTGTTTGCGGGTTCATATGGATATTTATATTATTATGTTGGTTTGATTAATGGTTTTATCTTTATGATTCTATCATGTTGTGTTGTTTGTGATCTTGCATGCTCTCCGTTGCTAGTGGTTATCTTGGCCAAGTAGTTGCTAGTGACTCCAAGAGGGGGTATTTATGCTCGATAGTGGGTTCATTCCTCTAGTTTGCAAGGGAAGTGACAGAAATCTCTTCGGTTGTAGATGTGATGTTGCTACTAGGGAGAAAACAACGGTCTCTTGTTCATGGAACATGTGGAATGTTTACCTTACACACTTTGCTTAAAGCAGTTTTCTGTTGCTTGCAACTTAATACTGGAGGGGGTTTAGATGATAACCTGAAGGTGGACTTCTAGTCATAGATGCAGTTGGATGACGGTCTATGTATATTGTTGTATTGCCCAATCAACCTCATAGGATCTTTCTGGCTAGTAATTGCATTGTTATGCGTTGCTCAGTTCCTGTCAATTGCCCCTCTATAATTTGTTTACCCTTCATACCATGTTGTTTATCTAAGGAGAGAACCTCTAGTGAACTATGGACCCCGGTCCAATCTTTACCATTGATACATCTTCCACTGTTACCTGTTTACTTGCTGCAAACCATTACCTTCCACACCATACGTTTAATCCTTTGTTATAGCAAACCGGTGAGCTTGACAACCTCTCTGATTCGTTGGGGCAAAGTCTTGAGTTTGTGTTGTGTAGGTCTCCGTGTTGCTTGCAACACCTGTGTGACGTTTCCTTCCTCCTACTGGTTCGATAACCTCGGTCTCAACTATGGGAAGACTTGCTTCTCTACTCTTCACACCTTGCTCTTGGGGTTCCCAACAAGACTCCACATCAAGCACCAAGTTCTCTAGCGCCATCAAGGAGTCATCACTGCTCCGGTGTGAGCTCGTGGTAGAAGTGGTTCATGATGGACGCCTGTCGGGCGGAGCCTTGAGGCACAGGAGGGATAGGAACACCTCCAGCGCTCAGCATCCAGCCGGCGGGCGGCCGATAGCCTGGTTGGCAAGGGTAGCTTGAGGCGCACAGCGCCTCCGTCTCCTTGAGGGTCAGAATGTCCCAGTAGGCTCTGTCCATTTCTGTGGGAGAGGAAGGTGTGGATGTGTGCATAACCATGGCGCGGTCGGCCTATATATAGATGGAAAGGGAGGGAAAACATGGTGGGAAGCGGTGGGAAATGGCGGGAAATATCTTTAGTCCCTGTCAGTGGCTACAACCGGGACAAAAAGCTCGGTTTAGAGGAAAGGGCGGAAAAACTTGGCGGGAAGCGGTGAGAAATGGCGGGAAAAATCTTTAGTCCCTCTTAGTAGATAAAACCGGCACTAAAGCTTATTCAAAAAATGGATTTGGATTAATTATTCAAATTCAAGAACTTTTCATGTTGAAAGTTTAGTGAGATTCAAAAACATGCAAAAAATAATAGTTAATGCATTTTTAAATTGATAATGGAAAAATGGTTAATAATTTGACTATTTAAAATAATTATTTGAGAAAACAGAAAATGGATTTGGATTAATTATTCAAATTCAAGAACTTTTCATGTTGAAAGTTTTGTCAAATTCAAAAATATGCAAAAAATAATAGTTAATGCATTTTAAATTGATAATGGCAAAAAGGTTAATAATTTGACTATTAAAAATAATTATTTGATAAAACAGAAAATGGATTTAGATTAATTATTCAAATTCAAGAACTTTTCATGTTGAAAGTTTTTTCAAATTCAAAAATATGCAAAAAAAAATAATAGTTAATGCATTTTTATATTGATAATGGAAAAATGGTTAATAATTTGACTATTTAAGTAATTATTTGATAAAACAGAAAATGGATTTGTACTAATTATTCAAATTCAAGAACTTTTCATGTTGAAAGTTTTGTCAAATTCAAAAGTATGCAAAAAAGTATAATTTAAATGTTTTAAATGATATATTGGAAAATTTGAAAAAAAAGCACAACGCGCTCTGGGTTTTTTGGCCCAACGCGCGCAAATTTTGGCCTTTAGTCCCGGCCCAGTTTACCAGACGGGACTAAAGGTCTGGCTCCAGTGTGCGAGAACAAACGCCCCCCTCTAGTCCTGGTCCATTGCACCAGCCGGGACTAGAGACCCCCCTTTAGTCCCGGCTGGTGCCACGAACCGGGACTAAAGGGGGCTTCTCCCCCGGTGCGTTCCACGCACCGGGAGAAGTTGGAGGCTAGAGAACGACGAAAGCGCCGCCAAGCTGCACGCTGATTTCTCTGACGAAGCCCGTGCCTCCCTCTCCCGTCTCGCCGCGGCCTCCCTCTCTAGCGCGCCACCGCCTCCTGCACAAGACCGCTAGCCGCCGCACGCTGCCGCCAAGACCGCCAAGCACCGCCATTGCCGCACCTCGCTCAGACCGCCAGTACTGCCATGCCCGTGCTCGCTTTGCCCGGCCGACTAAGCCAGCAAGCCAGCACGAACGCCAACTCCGGTGAGGATTTTGTTAATTAGTTTAGGATTTTTTTATCTGTTAATTAGTTTAGGATTTGTTAATTAGTGTATATATTTAGTTAATTATTTGTTATTTATATTAGTGTATATATTTAGTTTCAGATTTTGTTATATTAGTGTATATATTTAGTTTAGGATTTTTTTATATCGCCGCATGGAATTTGTTAGTTTAGGATTTGTTTAGTTTAGAATTTTTTTAGTTTAGTATTTTGTTCTCGCGGGTTTAGGGGTGGTGACCGGAGTTAGGGTTAGGGTGGTGGCTCTTGCGGGAAGCCGCTTAGTCGCCCGCCTCTCTCGCGGCCACCATCACCGGCCACCACCACCGCACCTCCGGGTTTAGGGTTCAGGAGTGGTGACCGGAGTTAGGGTTAGGGTGGTGGTTCTCGCGGGAAGCCGCTTAGTCGTCCGCCTCTCCCGTTACCACCATCACCGGCCACCGCACCTCTGGGTTTAGGGTTTAAGGGTGGTGACCGGAGTTAGGGTTAGGGTGGTGGTTCTCGCTGGAAGCCGCTTAGTCGCTCGCCTCTCCCACGGCCACCATCATCGGCCACCGCCACCACACCTCCGGGTTTAGGGTTTAGGTTTTATTTGTTAAGTTCAAATAAATATTGTGTGCATTTTGCAGGAACTATGGATCCACCTAGTCCAGTCCGCAGAGACCTAGATTCGGAACACTTGCTCGAGGATATGATTCACGATGCCGATGAGGGATCTCCCTCGAGGTATCTGAACTCATCCGGTGAGGGAGAGGAGACCATCAAACAAGAGGAAGAAGCCCATGGACGCGTAACGCAGACCGACGAGGTATATATATATGATGTCCGATGATCGTCACTAGATGTACCTAGTTGTATATATATTATGTTGACGAATGTTTCTTCTCTTAGGCCTCTACATCGAGCAAGAAAACCAAGCACGACCCAGCGAAAAAGTTGCTCCAGGGTACTGTTTATGAAATTATAGAGGTTTCAGGAGACGGCGAACCATTGGAACCAAAAAAAATAAAAAAACTATTTGTACAACAATGCGGAGTTGTTGCTAGAGATCGCACCCCGATCACTATTCGGGAGTGGAATAATCCCAAAGAGGCGGAATGTAGTGATGTGTATATCGATGATAGATTCAAAGAGCAACTATTTACTGACCTAATGGCACATTTCAATCTGCCAGAATGTGATACTGAGGACGAGACTGCTGAAATGAGAAAGAAAGTCAAGCAGTTTGCACTGAAGAAGATGGCCGAACAATTCAAGAACTGGAAGAAGTCATTATGGCAACAGTATCAGAAGGACAAGAAAACCCCATTATTCGAAGGCTATCTAGCGAAGCAGCAGTCTTACTGGGATGCATTTGTGTAGTATAGGAAAACAGGAGTTGCTAAGGAAAAGTCAGAAAAAAACAAGATAAATGTTGTGAAGAAGAAATATCACCATAATATGGGGCCAGGGGCTACGCGGCTGCCATGCCTAAGTGGGATGCAAAAGATAAAGAACTTCATGATAAAGGGATCATTCCGGAACCAATTCGCGAAGAATGGGATTTGAGGGCAAGAAATTGGTTCCTTGGGCATGGGAGTACATATGACGAACTTACAGGGGACCTTGTTTGCAGTGACGGGATAAAGGTACCCAGGACTGCATGGCTAAAAGTGGTCAAAGATATTAATGATGGAATACAACAGTTTCATCCCGATAGAGAGAAAGACTTGCTGACCTTGGTCCTCGAGAATCGCGAACATACAGGACGAGTCCGAGGCCTTGACGGGAGTTTTACGTGGGAGACTGGGTTTCCTAAGGACCAAGGTACCTATACAAGCCGAGCAAGAGCAAAGCAACGACGGTAGGAGGAGGAGGCAGACAAGTTCAACCAGCTGCTAGGAAGACTTGACAAGTAGCAGCAGATCGACGAACTTAGAGGAATAGCGCGCTTGCAGCAAGATCCTCCACTCGATATTACCGCCAACCCATCTCAGCAGAGAAGCAGCATCGCTGAATCGGAGGTCCCGTCTAACGATGCATCCTATACAGATGGCGGCCCCGGCTACCCCGTGGATGGAATTAAGGAGCAGATACCTTGTGAGCTCCGTATTAAATTGAAAAACCTATCTGTGAAGGTGGAGGTCGGATCGGCTTTGCCTTGTCCGCCTGACGCACGTTGGCATGGCCGTGAGATTCCACCTAGCTATGCTAATGTCGGGGTGTATCAAATCGTAAAGGAGTGGGATTCAATGGAGCTTGACATCGCTACACCTGAAGGTGATATCACACTCGGAGAAGTACTTGGTGGGATCATTCTCTGGGAAAAGAACAACATACGGTTTCTAGGCTCGGCCCAAGGATAACACTACCGCCTCCGAGTCGTCGCATGTCTCCTTCACCTCCACCTCCACCTCCACCTCCATCACCTCCAAGAAGCCCACCCCATGATGACTACGACCACCACATATCGAGTCCATCTCGATCTCCACCGCAGTCTCAGCAGTCTTCACCGCCCGCTAAGGAAAATAAGCGGAAGCATGCTCCGTTAGTGAGTACTAAAGGACGCGGCAACCCAAAACGGAAAATGTCGCCCCTCCCAACAGTGCCTCATCATAATCTTCCCATCAGACCTTACAATCGTACTGATGCGAAATCTGCAGTGATAGCAAAGGCCGAAGTGGCGGCGCATTTTGAGAAGAAGAAACCCGAGCCCGCTCTGGTATACACCGAGAAACAAAAGGCATATGCAGTTGATTTTTTGAACACAACATCGCAATATGAGTTGCACCATAAGCCAGATGACTATCTATGCACACTTCAGAAAGAAGTGGCGAAGAGCAAATCAAGCAAATCAAGTGCAAGCGGTAAAAAATCAGCAAGCATAGGTGCAAGCGGGACTAAAACTGCAATCAGTAAAAAATCAGACGTTCCCCTTCTGCGGAGTTGGCAGCCAACATGGAAATTACTCTCGATGAACTATTAGGCCCCCAACTCGAATATCTACCCAAGTTGCCACTAGCCCCTAAATATGTCGCAGGTGAGGATTTGGTCCACAAAGAGAGGCTGAAAGAACTGCCAACACAAATGCGGAATCTCCATCAATGGTACTCGGCGGTCATAAAGCAAGGGAGAATATTTATCGTAGCCAATGTCCCACGTGAGTACTACTTCAGACCCGAAGAGGTCCATATTGAGTTTCCAGAACTGTTCCAGTTATACCATCTCGATGCCCTGGACAAATCCATCCTTCCACTGGTAGAAAAGGGCACATGCGTCCCGGTTGGTAAGGGCCATTAGTCCCGGTTGCCCAACCGGGACGGGGCAATCGGGACTAAAGCTCTAACCATTAGTCCCGGTTGCCCCACCAACCGGGACAAATGGGGCACACGTGGCGGCATCGAGCGAGGGTGGTGGAGCATTAGTCGGTTCGTAACACGAACCGGACTAATAACCGCCGCTGCAGAGATTTGGCCCATTTCTCTGCCGCGGCAGAGAATTCATTTTGGCACATTTTGTTGCCGCGGCAGCATTTTCGCCACTTTTTGTGCTGCGGCAAAGAATTCATTTAGGTTGTTTTATTGTTTATTTAGTGTTTTGCACTTATCAACGAAGGAACCTTATATTACACAAGATCATCATGACAACATTACATTCAATACACGGATCGAGTTCATGCACTACATACAAAAGTTGCTATTCGATGCTACCGGCCAATTTCTTGAAAGTTGCTATTTTTACAATTCCTATTGTCTATACACAGCCGAGTAGTATTTCCCTTGTGTGTTTAGGACTTCTACATCCAAGAATCCCGCCAATTCCTCCTGAATTGCTCGTATGCGATCCTTTGGCAGAAGACCGTCCCGTAGACGTTCGATCTGATTTAAAAAAGGAGTCAGCCTATATGAATATGAAACTAAACACAATTTGATTGTAATAAAAAACTATAGAAATTGTTTACGTACGTGGAGTTGCTCTAAATTTCTGCCCTTCTCATCGCACGTCTGCCGGATGAACTCGCATACATAGTATCCACATAGATTGTTACCTGGTCCCTGCGTCAGGCACTTTACGAGAACATAGTTCAATCAAAATAATAATAAAGCATGATAATAACTGTATCAAAACTAGAATCAAAGAGATGTGCGGATATAGCTAGTGGTGCTTACATCTAGTGGTTAAAATGTAAGCTCCTCTTTCCAAACACCCCTAGCCTTCTTGGTGAACCGTTTCCAAGCGCTACCCGGCGTAGAAAACGAATAAAATAAGTTATTAAGTACTTGATATCATAAAATTCATGAACGTTGCCGATATAGTATCGTAATGATTAGAATTACCGCTGGAGAAGTATCTGCATGTCCTTCCACGTCTCAAGGGGTTTATGTTTCGAGTCCATGACTAGTACACGCCCTTTGTCAAGTTGAATGATTAATGTAATATAGTGGTACTGCGAATGCGAGCTAATCAATTATATACTTAACATCGAAAAGCGAAATAGAAAGTGTATACAAGACAATAACACTCCTTTGGAAGTTGTAAGGAAATAGTATTTCCTTTTGGTTTCTTGAAACCTTAACGCTGTACTATATTATCCTCCGTATCCTGGGGCTTATTTTGAGATTAGCTTCATGAACCCAATATGGGTCAATGAAGCCAATGTCATAGATTTGTCCTCTGCTGCATTCGAGAATCTTCATTACGCATATTACAAAGTATGATTATATACATGCAATAAACAAAATAATATAGTTGGAGACTAAATTAATTACGTAATTAGTACTTACGCACAATAGGCACTCATGATCGATTTGTCCAAGGCGTCTTGATTGAATAATTGAAATAGTTCATCAAATTCAATGGATATCATGGCATCCTTATCTTTCCCATGATGCTTTTTGTAACCCTCGACTATCCGTTAGCCCGCCCTTGTGGCATGCATGTACCAGTTATGCAATCTTCGCATTTTTGTTGGAAGATTGTTTACCTCCTCAGTTTGACGAGAGGTTTTCCGTCTTGGTATTGGTATCCTACTTCACTCACGGGAAGAACTCTAACTGGGATAAGTAATCTTGGGCAATACTCATACCTTGAGCAGCGGTAGCTTCTCCAGTGCAACTACCTCGGATCATCGCTCTCGCCCCATATTTTCTCGACCCCACATTGGTTTGAGAAATCACCTTGAGGGGCGCAGTCTGTTTTGCTTGTTCTCCGAGCTGGCAAACAGATTTCCGCTTGCATCGATCGCTCTTGAGGCTTTTTGTGCGCATGTGACTTGAGAATAGAACGCTCATAGTCCGATGACAGCTTTGGCTCGGGTTGATGAAGATTCTTTAGCATTTTCAACACTTTGGCTTTTTCTTCTTTGGTCTGGGAACTCGCTCTTTCGCCGCCTCACTTAGCTTAAAACGCTGTCGTTTCCGCATCAACGATCGCCAGATCTCCTCTTCAAGATCCATAAGCTCTCTTGGGAGGAACCGTTGGTACTGTTGGAAGAGGCTCTTGTTTACGTTTGGCGATCGCCACGACGACAAGAGCGATGACGCTTCGCTTTTATCCCGAGGCGCCGGCGATGGCTCATGGCGATGGCTACACCGAGATTGGTGAGGCGACGAGCCGGTGAGGCGACGAAGACGGCTGCCGCGGGCGGCGACCTCGGAGACGGGTGAGGCGGGCGCGAAGATGGCCTTGGCGTGTGATTTGAAGCACGATACAATCCTTGGCCATAGAATGGTGACGCTTTTTGTCACCCATCACGCCACATCCCTTCACCAGCAGGGTAGTGAAGATCCAAAACCTCAAATGTGGGCATGATTTCATCCACGCCGACAACAGTAGCCCTAGCCCTCGAACCGGACGGTGGTAAGTTGGTGTGGGTCCAATTGGTAAGGCATAGCCGCCACCTTCATTGATATGTTCACAACTTTGACATGTAGCTCGCAGTGTGTCATCTCGTGATATCATCCTTTGGGTAGCCAACAGGAGCCATCGTCGGTGCATCATCAACATCGCCATTGTCATCACCCGGACCTCGGTGGAAGCCACATCGCTTTTTTGATTATTCGATAGGCGGTAGCATCGAATGCAGTGTCTTCTTGAGATGGGGCGCCGTAGTACTTTTGCTCTTTAAGTGTGTTAATTTCATCTTGTTGTTGCTTTAATCGTTCTTCAATTAAACGCATTCGCTCTTTCTCGACTTTCGCTTCAACCGCCGCCTGTCCTTTCTCCTCCGACGGCTTCTATCGGATATTTCTTCCTCTCTTGGGAAACCAGTCCTCCATGATTGGGAGCCTCTTGTGCCTCGTGTTCGTCCATCATGTTCCTTATTTCCAAGGGTGAGTGTGAGCTCATCATTCTCTATCGGGAATGAAGTCCCCATCTTTAACAGCCTTTCCGCTTTTCGATCCTCTCGATTGGCAAGGGTCTTCTTTATGTCGTATGTTATATATATACACCTCCTTCCGAGTCCAACGTGCCCCATGCCCGTAAAACCAATTCCTTGCACGTTCTACCCAATCGTCCTGCCTCGGGTGATATTTTTATCACGCAGTTCTGCTCAAGTTTCTCCCACTTAGGAATGCCAACCACAGAGCCACCTTGCCCCATAGTATGGTGATACTTCTTCTTAGCATCATTCAACTTATTCGTTTCAGACATTTTCTTAGCTTTTTCTGATTTCTTGTATTCCACAAACTCATCCCAGAATGGTTTTATCTTCTCAAACTGAATATTCTTGAAATCGGGAGTCTTATTTTTCACGACATAGTCAAGGTGCAAGCTTTTCTTCCAGTTGGTGAAACATTGGGCCATCTTCTTCAAAGCCCACTCCACGACCTTAGCCTCCATGGCTCTCCCATGTTGTAAAGCGTCCTCAACTGGATCCTCCGCATTTGGATCCAGCTCTATCTTCGTAGTTTGAAATTAACCATGAGCCTCTTCCACAAGAAATCTTTGGCGTGGTTAGGGACAAATAAACATGTTCCTCTTCATCCGCATTAGCAGGCCTATTCCAATTTCTAATGGTGATCGGGATTAAGTCCCTAACGATTACTCCGCATTGTGCCACAAATTTGGTTGCGACAACTTGGAGTCGCTGTCAGTCTTCACTGACATCTTCGATCTGAACCTCTCATGGTCTTGCAACTTTTTGGTTGGGCCTCGCTCTTTTTCGAGATTCCTTCGATCCGAGGGCTAAAAGAAGAAAGATCGTCGTTACTATTTCTATATAGATAGAAGATGATTAATTAATGAATTGATTTATATTACATGCACCTCGCCGGAGCGGTCGTCTTCTAGATTACACAAGGCATCGCCTTCTCCCTCGAGGAAGGCAACACCTTCAAACTCAAACAAGTTGTCTACTCCGTTAAAAAGAGGATCACCCTCACCGGAGTTGTTCAGAAACGTTGATACGTCTAAATTATCTTCCCACGGATCACACCTTGGATCAACTCTTCCTTTTCTTCGTCTCGACGTGGGTCCATATTTTCGCATAGGTGGAAAAACGAATAAGTCAAAGCGGCTAAAGGAGAAAGTTAAGTACGGTGTTGAGAGATATAAACCCTAATTCAGAGAAACCCTAATATATACATACACAATAATAAAAATGAAGAGAAAGGGAAACCGTGTAGTAAATAGGCACATCGTCGAACCCACATGCACCTAAGTTGCTTGAAAATGTGAATCGGTGCAGGGCTACCCAAAGTTGACCGAGTGGGGCAAATAAGACCAATAGTACCAAACTAATTAATAAACCTAATAATACCTAACTAATAATAAACCTAATAATCCAAACACCAAAAAGAAAGGGAAACAATCAACACATGGCATCGATGCAATGCTCAAGCAAGTATGATTATATGAAAAGTTAATTTGCATTGGAATGTAACCCTAAGAAATGCTCGACGATTTAATCAGGGTTCCGAGGGGTGAAAACCCTAACTCGGAGAAACTCCGGAACACATGAGAGGGGTGGATTTGTTCTTCTAATTAAACTTGTAATTTAAGTTGTTGAACAATGCATGATTATAGCTTAGATAGCTAGGTTTCATTTTTCTGAACGTTTTGATATATTATTCATATTTTTATGACTTATAGATTAAAAGTTATTGAATTTATAAGATTATAATTATTTCTGAAATTATTAAAAGCTGGTTTAACTTTTTACACCGCAGGCAAACCTAACCACAGTGACTGACAGAGGGGCCCCATGGCCACCTCAGGAACTCATAAGCAAGAGGACCGGGGTTATTTCTCACCGACGCATCTAGCCGAGAGGCACGAGTGGGCCCACGGGCCACGCAGCAACACGTGACGCCACACGAACGCCACATCGCCGCCAACGGGCGACGGCGCTGGTTGGCGCTAGGAGCAGCGGGCTGCATGGGCTAGCTGGACTCACGAGTTGCGTTGAGCCAAAAGCGTGGCGCCGGATTAGTCACGGAGCATGGCGCATGGAGAGCGGCGGCGGCGGCGCTTGATTCGTCGGCGGTGACCACAGAGCGAGGGAGAGAGGGAAAAAAGGTCGGCGAGATCCGCGTGCTCACCGTGGTGCTCAAGGTAGTGACGGGGAAGTGCGGGGAGGTCCTGAACGGCGTGAATGGCGACGGC